>JAXGGA010008145.1:0-58517 GCA_038373865.1 Uloborus plumipes
TTGATTGTAATTGTCTGAGAGCGATAATGTCAAGATAGACCAGCCGCGAGTAAGTGCTTCATATCCCATGGGACCCCATGTTCAACTTATGGCCATTTCTAATATTTTTAATTTAAGTAGCTACTTTCAAGTTATATAATTTTGATGTTTAAAATTGTTAAAATAAAACTCAAGTGAATTTAAATCAAAGTGTGATTATTTGTCTATTGCATGATATGTATTAATTTAGGAATTTAAACATTTATGACAGCACTTATTGAAATTAATTCAATTTGGTTTAAATAGTGAGATTCTGGTGAAGTTTTAATTTAAATTCTTTTCTAGCACATGTACTAACCACTAATGGATTAGATCAACCATATCAAATTGGTACCTGTATACCACTCCACGGTATCTTAAAATTGGATACCGTTCAAGCACCGCTGTATCAGGTAAGAATCAGGGAAGACCTGACGCATGCGTAAAATGCGCGGAAGGCTTTATCAAAGAAGATCAGACAGTGCATTCAAGACGCCAAGTGACAATTCTGCCAAAGCACTCCATTTATCGGCCCTTTCATTCTAAACGACCCAAATCTAAAATCAACGTAAATAATTATATGCAGTTTTCATAACTAAACACTTCTCTGTAGATTGACCCCAAAGGAAATTTTGCAATTGGTGAATACGATAAAGATCGCAAAATAATCAAACATCATCGGTCTCTACAAAACTCAAGATCTTCCATCAGATCGCATCGATTAGATGCATCTTGATGACGGATTATCGATGAGAGATAACTGCTAAAGGTCTTCCTTATTATCGATGATCAAAGAAGATAATTTTTAGGACGATTTATATTTCTTTTACTTGAAAGTATACAAGACATGTCATAGTGTGACCTTGGTGATAGTTCCGCACTTGGAATTAAAATACACCCCTGAAGAAATCGATCAACTTTCTCTGTAATTTGTAAATATCTATTTTTGTGATTAGTTACTCTGACGTTGTAAACATATTTTGAAAAATTTGTTAAGAATGCCATTTAATTTCTTTGATAAACACAATTTATAGCGATGAGGTATTTGTATACCAAAACATCAATCTTCAAAAACAACTCTTGGAAAACACTGGTTGAGATATCTGACTTTTATATCTTAGAACAGGGGTGGCCAACCTTTTTTAGGGAGAGTGCCACTATCTGGAGAGAAAAAACTCAGCGTGCCACATGGTATTTTTCCAACAAACTGAAACTTTTTAAAAAAATAAAAATAGCTTTTAAGTTGGCTGACTAGGTAATTCTTACTCAAATGAAATATTTTTTCTCGCAAATCTCAGCACTTTAAATCTAAATGATAGTAAAGATAAAACAAGTCCGAACTTAAGAGTTAGAGTTAATAAACAGTTTTATAAGTTCTGTCAGTTGGCTTATGCTTAAAAACGAAACAAATAACACCAAACATTCTATTCCAAAAAATAAGCAGTCTGTAATTAATGTGGTTTATGAGACTGTATCTTTTTTACCAAGTCTTTAATTTTGGGATTAGTTCTTGAGAATCCTAAGAAGTTTAAGTGTTTTAAGTGCTATCAATTAATATTCAACGGTATTTAGATTTTTCTGCATTCATAACAAAAAATATTTGTTTTAGAAGCGTATTTTGAGCCAAATCTACAACAGCACCAGACGGCTAAAGTGTGTAAAAGTGAAAAAAAATTTTGTTGGTACAAATTTCTATATAACGTGGATGACTTACTGTTGAAGTAAGCTCTTATATTTCATTACCAATGCAAAAGGTCAGTAATTGTGATTCGGATTTCAGAAGAGAAACAAGTAGTGTCTTGCAGAGAAATAGACAAAGAATTTGAGAAGATCAGCATTTTTTTATGATCCCGAAAATCATCAAACCTAACACTGAATGTATACTTGGAATATGTGTAAAATTTTCTCCATATATCATTGGAAAATTATTAAATTTGAATTCATACTTTCAGTATTAAATTTAATGTTTTATTCTCTTTTTCTCCAAAGTAGAGAAGGAAACTGAAGTTTTATCATAAAAGAATGTAAATGGCCTATACTGGTTTAGGAAACTTTTTTTGTACTATCTTAAATTTAAATTACTTAAACGCCGGATAATAAGAGATGACATAGCTAAATTCATTTGCTATTCTTCATTCCTAAGTAGCAAATTCTCATTGCTTTCCTTCCAGACATTTTAAAAATCACACCGCCTAAAATTCTAAAATCTTATGACTATTTTTCCTTTAGACATATATTTCACATTTCCATGAATGAGTAACTTGCCATGCTGTCCTCTTTCTCTTGGGAAAAGTTCACAAAACATTCAGAGCTCTAATTCGTACTTCGTTAATACAGTGAACTCTACAGGGTCACAGCAGAGAAAAAGTATCATTCTTTGGCAAGGAGTTTGTGATAAATAATTCGATGATACTTATGAAGTATTTTTCCCAAATTATTTTCAAGTAATGTAACAAAACAATTTAAGGATCTTCATTTGCGCAACCATACCGAACTTTGTCCAATCTGGTTTCTTAATTTTAGTTGCAGATAGGGCTGCGACATCGATGTCGATGTTTTGGAAACATCGATGTTTTTATAATCCAGCAAAAAAAAGCTTGATAAAAATATTTTTTTAATTTTCATTACCCATAACTGAAACTATTGCAGATAAGAATCTATTCTGCAGCTTCGAGAGTTTCATTCGTGTTAAGCACAAAATATACTTTACAAAGCATTGTCTGTAGCTGTAGCGTCACAACTTTGGATGGATGTCCGAAGCTAACGCTTAGAACTGTGCAATATTGTAGTTAAGACAATTTGTAAGCTAGCCCTCCTGCAATCAATTTAAGGGTTTTAGTTTTTATCAATATTCTTAAGATACGACATTTTTCACTCAATTTTGGAATTTTTTCAAAAAGTCTTCGCGTGCCACTGTTACTGCTCTGCCGTGCCACATTTAACTCATCACGATATTACGCCTTCATTTTATGGAGACTTTTTTTTAAACTGATTTCCCTTTAATGAATTGAGTTTATATTCTGAAAAAGTATAGCTATGTCGTCATTCATATTATTCATATTGCACGCATTTATTACGCGTTCTATAGTTAAAATTTCAATGTGTGCAGCAGCCCAAGCTTCGGCCATAAGTTGGTCGTAGCTTCGGTATCTCGGCCACTTCGGCCAAACCACGCTTCGCGCCATCTCTTATTGTAAAATTTATCATTAAAAAAATATTTTTATTACTCAAAAATATCTTTGTGTGCTAATAAATGATAAGTTAGAATCATTATTTCATTTAGACCTGTATCAATTTTAAAAAAAGGGGTGACCCATAACTGGAAGGGTTTTAGGATGAAGGGGACTATGTTACAGTTTAAAAAATCAACAATCTGGACAATGGTAAGCAATGGACATAGGTAAGGCAAATAAACACTTGGGTACATCAAAATATAGATGTCATTTGATCAATTTCGTGCGCACACTAATGACAAAACCAGAAGACAAAAAAGCTGCATCAATAAAACTTTGAAACTTTAATTACTCGCACCTTCTGTTTTGTCACATAACCCTTCATCTCCCACGCACTTCTATTTGACCGCTATGACTACTGCTTTGAATCCGGTGGCAATTCTTTGGTACAATGTTCAAGTTAATCTCTATAAATTAAAATTAATAATAACTGCAATTTTAAGGTAAAGTAAATTTATTTTAGAATAATTTTCTTAAATTGTATGTTATGAGCTATACTCCATGCCAAAATCATATATTATTCGTTTTCATCACTTTATAAAAAAAAAAACCATTCATCTTTTTTACCCATAATCTCCCGTATACCCTTATAACAAAGTTTTTTTCTTTGATTACATATCTGCTATCTCTAAAGGTGATCTTCTCATACAGCGGATATGAATACACACATCAACTAACTTGTCGCGTGTCATTCTCGGTTATATCCGGAAAGAGATATCAATATGTATAAAATCAATACTGTTTTGTCATTCTAAACAAAGAGGGGCATACTTTTCTTTTCTTATTCACTTGTATCTACTATGTGTGTGTGTAGTTATCTGTATATTACCAACACAACCTAAAATAAAAATTACAACAATGTATTATGTTTTTTCCATTAACATATGCATTCAAAGTGAAAGTGTAAGCGTATTCTATCACGTATTTTCATTAATTCAATAACACGTTCAACTATTAACTAGTTATATTATTCGGGTTCATTTCAACATAAAAGGTTACACACGATAATTATTTTACTATTTCACCACTGATTCGGCTTCAATTCAGCTATTCAACACACTATTCGGTTTCTAACTATTGTTTTTCGTGAGTTCTCGATCCGATTCGGCCTTGAGTTTTGTTCCGAATATTCTGTATATATTTTCGGATTTTACATTTTCGTGTCCGTCCGGTCAAAGAGATCACTATTGCATTAATAATTAGTGCACATATGCATTCTCCTAGTCTCTTGGTGAAGGTTCATACATCTAATAATGAATCTTTAAATAAACGAAATTAAGTTTCACATAATTAATTATTATTAATAATTTAATTAGCATATCCTCCCTAACTGAAAAATGGCTGAGGTCAAGCGTTTCGTCACTCTCTCGTAATTAATTTCCCATTAACTCATGCCGTAGCTTGTTGTGTTGCTACGTGTAGGAATCACGTCAAAATAAGTCCTAACAAAAAAACCACCCTCGCTTCACCTACAAACATCCCATCCGTAAGACACACCCTCCCAGTTTCTACCCACGCCACCCGCATCCCCCTACACATTCCTCAATGTCCACGGCCTTCACACCTCCCCCGGAATTACATCCCCAAAACCAGCCTACACCTCACCACACATATCACACACTCTCAAGACTACCCAGTTTGAAAGATACCAATGACAGCTACCCTCAAGTCGTGCCGCAACAGCTATCTAACGAGAAGCGCGCCAGTTCCTCAAGTCCGAATAGTCACGCGGAAAGTTACAAAGTTGGCTGAGCGTCGTCCAGAGCGAGTTCGCAGAGTAGATGTAGATAGTGCGCGCCTCGACTCGCTGCCCACCAAGGCTGCTATCCGAAAGGCATTAGTTCCGAAATCCCCCCCCTCCCTCTTTCTCTCTTCCTTCCTCTTAAACGAGTAACGTTGCTAGTGATAACTTCGATATTTGGTGATTAGTGTAATTATATTAGTCGATTATAGCGCAATTGTGCCAGGTCTTAAAATCGGGTGTCTAGAAGTTTGATATTTCATATGAACTATAAAAGGTGTGTATATCTTATCTTTAGTTTCGTTTGTTTTTGTGTTTATCAACTCAAGGGGCACTAGAAAAAAAAAATTTAATACAACTCTCCCGATGCTAGGCAGAGCATTTTGTTGTAGAAGATCGTAGAAAGTATAAAGAAAAAGTTGAAAGTGAATATGAAATTAATTTTTAATTTTGTCAACAGCAATAATTCATAAATTTGTGCAGGTAATCAATCTCACCTCATGATATTTGTCATTTGTGGCTTATTGCTTCCACCCTCCTCCTTTGGACTTTTAGTTGACGCGAAGGGATCAGTTTTTAATAAGAGCATACAGCGCATGACCTCGCAAGCTTAATACTACGGGTTAAACCGCACTTGTAATATTTTAGAAAAGAGCAATTTTCACCGGCAACAGACGCATCAGTTTTTCACAAAAACAGCTTAAATAGACTAGAAATGTGCTATATCCTTTTTTCCTTGCATGAATTTTAATGAAGAACATGGGGTAGGTAGTAGTGTATTATAGTTGGGGGGGTTGGGGGGAGGGGTTTTTGTGGTTTGTTGGGGGGTGGGGAGTTGTTAGGTTGGGGTGAGGGGTTGGGGTATGAAGGTTTTGTTTTTTTTTTTTTTTTTTTTTTAATTTATTTGATGTGTTTGTGGTGTGTTTGGGGTGGATTGTGGGGTTAGTGGGGTGGTGTTTAATGGGGGGGGGGGAGGATATTTTAGATGATTAGTTTTTTTGGGTTGTTATGTGGGTGGGGAGGGAGGGTGGGGGTGTGGTTGGTGAGGGGGTGTATAGGGATATGGTTTGGTTTTTGTTTGGTTTTTTGGGGTGGAGGTTGATTGAAGTTTTTTGTGAGAATTGGGTTTGTTGGTGTTTGGGTTTTGTTGTGATGGGGTTTGGGGGGGTTTGTGGGGGTGGTTTGTGGGGGTTTTGGGGGGGTTTTTTGGGTTTTTTTTTTTTTGGGGGGGGGAGGAGGAGAGGGTGGAAGGAGGTTAAAATAAAATTAGGTGTTAGGGGGTTGGTTATGGAAGTGGGGGTATTTAGGGGGGGGGGGTTTGTGAGAGGAGTGGTATGAGATGGAATGTGGGGTGGGGGGTGGGGTTATTGGGGGGGGATTAGGGGTGAAGGATTTATTAAGGAAAGAGTGAGTTAGGGGTTGGTTATGAAGTGGGGTTATTTAGGGGGGGGGGAGTTTTGAGGGGATTGGTGTAGGATGGAAAGGTGAGTATGGGGAGTGGGGTTATTGGGGGAGGGATTATGGGTTAAGGATTTATTGAGGATAAAAGTTGTTAGGGGTTGGTTATGAAGTGGGTTTATTTAGGGGGGGGGGAGTTGTGAGAGATTGTGTAGGTGGTAAGGTGGGTTTGGGATTGGGTTATGGGGGGGGATTATGGGTTAAGGGATTGATTAAGGGAAAATAAGTTGTTAGGGGTGGGTTAAGGAAGTGGGGTTGTTTAGGGGGGGGGGAGTTTGTGAGGTGATTGGTGTAGGATGGAAAGGTGGGTTGGGGAGTGGGGTTATTGGGGGAGGGATTATGGGTTAAGGGATTTATTAGAGATAAAAGTTGTTAGGGGGTGGTTATGAAGTGGGTTTATTTAGGGGGGGGGGATTTGTGAGATGATTGGTGTAGGATGGTAAGGTGGGTTTGGGATTGGGTTATGGGGGGAGGGATTATGGGTTAAGGGATTGATTAAGGGAAAATAAGTTGTTAGGGGTTGGTTAAGGAAGTTGGGTTGTTTAGGGGGGGGGGGGTTTGTGAGAGGTGTGGAGATGGAATGTGGGATAGGGGGTGGGGTTAATGGGGAGGGATTGTGGTTAAGGGATTTTTTTTGGGTTATGGTGAGAAGTAGGTTTGGGTTGGGTTGGGGTGGAGGTTAGGTTTGGAGTGGGAAGGATTTAGTTAGTGGGTTGTTTTTGGGGGTGGTGTTGGGGTTTGTGGGGGTTGGGGTTTGGTAGGTGGAGAGATTTAATTGAGTGATATTATGGTAATTTTGGGTGTGGTGTGGGTTGGATTTGTTGGTGGATTTTTGTAGGGTATTTATGGTGGGTGATTTTAATGGGGAGGTATTTGGGTGGGGTTGTTTGAAGTAGGGTTGGATGTGATTATGGATTAGGTTTGGAAAGGTGAGAGTTGGGTTTGGGGGGGAGGTTAGGGATTGTGGGTTAGTTTTTGGGGATTTGATTTTGAGTTTGTGGGTTGGTTAAGAGAAGTTGAGGGATTTATTTTTTTTGGGTGGAATGGAGTAGGGATAGATTTTGGTGGTGGGGGTTTGGGAGGGTTAGGGATTGGGGTTAGTTTTTTGGGGATTTGGGTTTTGGGTTTGTAGGGTTGTTGGTGAAGGTAGGTTGAAGGAGTTATTTTTTTTTTGGGTGGGTTTGAGTAGGGGATAGATTTTGGTGGTGGTATGGGGGGTTAGGATTGGGTTAGTTTTTGGGATTTGGTTTGGTTTGTAGTTGTTGTGAAGGAGTTGAGGTTATTTTTTTTGGGGGGTTTGATAGGGGATTTTGGTGTGTATGGGGTAGATTGGGTTAGTTTTGGGATTTGAGTTGGTTGTAGTTGTTGTGAAGGTGTTTGAGGGAGTTATTTTTTTGGGGGGATTTGAGTAGGGGATAGATTTTGGTGATGAGAGGTATGGGGGGGTTAGGGATTTGGGTTAATTTTTGGGGATTTGAGTTTTTGATTTGTGTTGTGAGGTAGAGGGGAAGGTGAGGGAATTATTTTTTTTGGGGAATTTGAGGTTGGGATGGATTTTGGGTGGTGGTGTATGGTATGTAAGTAGTAAGTAAGGTATATATTTGAAAATGAGATGTAAAGTAGGGATTTGGGGGTTGGGGGAGTGTGGATGGGGGGGGTAAGGGGGTGGGGGGGTTAGGGTGAGTGTGGGGGTTGGGATGGTTGAGTTAGGGGTTGTAGGGGGGAGAGGGAGGGTGGGGTAGGTTTGGGTAGTTTTTGATGTGGTATGGATGTATTATTTTGATTTGGTAGAATTTTATGGTAGTCCGTTTTAGGTTGCATGAGTTTTGTGAGATCATGGGATATACTGAATTATTAGTTCAGTTTCCATTGGGTGAACGCTTTCCATGATACAGTATTAACTATGGGTGGTTGGTGGGATGAGTCTTGGGTTTTTCTTTTGTTGTGGCTTCGTTAACGGATGTACCTTACAAGTTAACGTCCGTTACTGGAGAAATAAACATTATTTGCTATTTGTTTCATAGAACACATCAATATTTATGCGGCTGAGTATTGGAGTACTGTCAAGTCCATGTTCTCATAAAAATTCATGGCAAGGAAAAAGGATTATAGCACATTTCTAGTCATATGTAAGCTGTTTTGTGAAAAACTGATGCGTCTGTTGCCGTGAAATTGCTCTTTTCTAAAATATACAAGTGGTTTAACCCGTAGTATTAAGATTGCAGGTATGCGCAGTATGCTCTAATTAAAACTGATCCCTTCGCGTCAACTAAAAGTCAAAGGAGGAGGGGGGAAGCAATAAGCCACAAATTACAAATAAATGAGGTGAGATTGATACCTGCACAAATTATGATTAATGCTGTTGAAAAATTAAAAATTAATTTCATATACTTCAACTTTTTCTTTATATTTCTACGATCTTCTACAACAAAAAGCTCTGCCTAGCATCGGGAAGAGTTGAATTAATTTTTTTCTAGTGCCCCTTGAGTGATAAAACACAAAACAAACGAAACTAAAGAAAGATATACACACCTTTTAATAGTTCATATGAAATATCAAACTTCTAGACACCCGATTTAAGACACTGGCACAATTGCGCTATAATCGACTAAATAATTACACAAATCACAAATATCGAAGTTATCACTAGCAAGTACTCGTTAAGAGGAGAAAGAGAGAAAGAGGGGGGGGGGATTTCGGAACCAATGCCTTTCGGATAGCAGCCTTCTAATTTTACTTTTTATTGTTTAAAACATCTACTTGTCTTTTTCCTTTCTTATCACAAGCATTTGTCTTGGGAAATAAGCAGATAAGGGAAATGGGAGTCAATGTTATCTTTCAAACATTTTTCTACCACTAGCTTTGATCATTACAGGCATTAAATTTCATACAATTTTCGATATCTTCGATTCCAATCGGATGATAATTTTCTTTTTGTCAGTGACTACCACTCCAGAACTTCTTCAGATAAGATTATAATGTAATTACTTTTTCCATAACAACACACAAGCTACTGATGAGTAATGGACGAACGCATCATTTTCATTAGGGAGGATAAATTATGAACTTATCGTATTTAATTATGAACCTTCACCAGGACTAGGGATGCAATGAATAGTGATTTGACCGAATACAGAATATTCGGCCAAACTCAAGGCCGAATAGTGAACTTGTTTTTGTTAATAAACAAAGCACAGGTTGCATTTAAAGCATACTTTTGTATGATTATGAGTTCAGTATATATCAGGAGTGGCCAACCTTTTTAGGGAAAGTGCCACTATTAGGAGAAAAAAAACTCAGCGTGCCACATTGTATTTTTCCAACAAACTGAAAAATTTTTAAAAGTTAAAAATAGACTTAGGTTAGGTAGACTGCGTAATTCTTACTCAAATGAACCATTTTTCTCGTAAATCTGAGCAATTAAAATCTAAATGATAACAAAGATAAAACAAGTCCGAACTTAAAAGAGTTATCGTTAATAAACACTTTTATAAGTTCTGTCAGTTGGCTTATGCTTAAAAAAGAAAAAAATAACATTTAACATTCTATTCTAAAAATTAAACAGTCTGTACTTAATGCGGTTTATGAGTCTGTAGCTCTTCCACCAAGTCTTTAATTTTAGGATTAGTTCTTGAGAATCCTAAGAAGTTTAAGTGTTTTAATTGCTATCAATTAATATTCAACGGTATTTAGATTTTTCTGTATTCATAACAAAAAGTATTTGTTTAGAAGCGTATTTTGAATCAAATCTACAACAGCATCAGACGGCTAACGTGTGTAAATGTGAAAGAAATTTTGTTGGTACTAAGTTCCAAATTTCTATATAACGTGGAAGACTTTCTGTTGAAGTAAGCTTTTATATTAGATTACCAATGCAAGAGGTTAGTAATTCTGGGGATTTGGATTTCCGAAGGGTAACAAGTAGTGTCTTGCAGAGAAATAGACAAAGAATTAGAAAAGATCAGCATTTTTTTTTATGATCCTGAAAATCATCAAACCTAACACTAAATGTATACTTAAAATAGGTGTTTGGAAAATTATTAAATTTAGGTTGATACTTTCAGGATTAAATTTAATGTTTTATTCTTTTTTTTCCAAAGTAGAGAGAAAGAAATTGAAGTTTCATCATAAAAGAATGTAGATGGCTTATACTAGTTTAGGAAACTTTTTTTGTACTATCTTAATTGTAAATTATTTAAACGCCGGATAATAAGAGTTGACATAGCTAAATTCATTTGCTATTTTGAATTCCTAAATAGCAAGTCCTCATTGCTTTCATTCCAGACATTTTAAAAAACACACTCTCAAAATTCTAAAATCTTTTCTTCTAAAAAATTTTCATCTAAAAAATTTCTAAAAGACTATTTTTCCTTTGGACAGCTATTGCACATTTCAATGAAGGAGTAACTTGCCATGCTCTCCTCTTTCTCTTGGGAAAAGTTCACAAAACAATCAGAGCTTTAATTCGTAGTTTGTTGATACAGTGAACTCTACAGGGTCACCAAAAGAGAAAAAGTCTCATTCTTTAGCAAGAAGTTTGTGATAAATAATTCAATGATATCTGTAAAGTTTTTTTCCCAAACTATTTTCAAGTAATGTAACAAAAACAATTTCAGGGTCTTCATCTGTACAACCATACCGAATTTTGTCCAAAGTGATACATTAATTTTACTTGCAGAGACAACGTTTTTTTTTTTTAAATTTCATCACCCGTAGCTGAAACTATTGCAGATCAAGAATCCATTCTGCAACATTGAAAGCTTCATTCGTGTCAAGCACAAATATGCTTTACAAAGCATTGTCTGTAGCGTCACAGCTTTCGTTAGAAGTCCGAAGCTAACGCTACGTACTTAGCAATGTTGTAGTTAAGACAATTTGTAAACCAGCCTTCTGACACTTAACGCTTAATCGTCACAATATCATTATATTTATCAGTTCAAGGGTTTTAGTTTATATCAATATCTTTGAGATCGACATTTTCCCCTCAATTTTGGAATTTTTTCAAAAAGTCTTCGCGTGCCACTGTTACTGCTCTGCCGTGCCACATTGTGGCACGCGTGCCGCGGGTTGGCCACCCCTGGTATATATTATTAAAGATTTTTTTAAAAAATTGGAGTAATGTTTTTGAAAATTTTAGCTTTAGTTCAATCTTCAAAAATATTCGGCTACTCCGCCAAAAAAATTACTAAAAAGAAGACCAAAGAAGATCGTATTTCCTTACCAATTGCTCTTAAAGATCAGAGCTCAAAATTTAAGCTTCTAAAAAGTATTTTATAAAGCTCTTCCAAATAAATAAGGGGGAAAATAAACTGAAATAATTTAGCATGGAAATGTATCATAATTATTATTTTTTTTTTTTTTTTTTTTGTATTTAGTGTTTACATTTACCAAAATTGGCAGCGACAAATCAAATTTTTCTGTGATAAATGTTAATATTTGATACAAAATAACAAAATACAAAAAATTTTAATTTAATATTTGATAACATAAATTTTTTTTAATAGTTGGTACAAAATGCATATTCCAATAAAAAAAATAATTATATTTAGAAAAATCTATCCGTGTAGGCACCAAGAGAAAAATGGACTCATCGTTTTAAGTTCTTATTTAAAAAAACAAAATGGTTTAAGTAGTGTACTTAAGTAGTGTACCAAATGTAACACTTATTTTCCAATACTGGTAAAATTTTAGGAAAAGAAAAAAAAAAAGACGTATTTTCTAAAAATGTTTTTTGCATCATAATTTGTTTGCACAGAAAAAACGCAGCTATATGATTTTTACAATTGCAAAGATTACAAAGAATATTTTTGAAATGTTATGTAAAGAAATTAATAATGCTATTTTTATATTTTAAGTTCGCATATTCAATTTTTTTTAATTAAAAATTGGGAAAGAAGCATATTTCTATTATACTATCCCATTTTTATGCGTATTTTATTTTGATAAAGAAAGAACTGACCATTGTTTCATGTATGATTTATGCTTATATTTTATCAATTTAAATCTTATGTATAAAAATTAGTTTCATAAAAGGAGTATACCAACCCTCGTAAACATGCAAGATAAAGTATTTTGTTTTTCTGCTTTATCCTATGATTTTGTATAGATTTATTTTATGTGTTAAGATGGTCAAAGTCTTTAGTACAAGCAGTTTAAGTTGACAATAAAATTGGTGAATACGCTCCAAAATAGCAATGTATCATAGTATAACAAGATTTCATTTAAAATACCCATTAAACATGAGAAGAATAATTAAAAATGTATAAAACTTTCAAAGTTCGAAAATTAAATACATTTTTGCACAGTATTCGGCCAAGGCCGAATATTTAAACAGGTATTCGGCCGAAGCCGAATAATTGGCGGGCGGGCAGAATAGGCCGAATATTCGTTGCATCACTAATCACTATCCTGAACTTATATGCTGCATTTAAGATCTGAGCAAAGCCGGGCACAACAGCTAGTACAGAATAAAATCACTCGCCCCCACCTTGAAACATTTCGAAATCCACCCATGAAGTCCATGAAGCCATAGGCTACCTGGGAGATCCGCAAGACACCAATTTTAAAAAGAGATTCAGTCAGGCAATCATTTTGTACAAAAAGTCTTAACATAGCAACCACCTCACGGCGGGGCCATTTAGGTTTGTTGGATTGTTCGGTTGTCGCAGACAGTTCTAGTCTGATCTTCAATCGTTTATTTCAAAAGTGTGCGCCAAAGTAATAAATTAAGGCAAGCATAATTTTCGGACAGACTGCAACATAAACTAATTCATAACATAAAACAAACTGGGAGAAAAAAATCTGCATTGGAAAACAAACGTTACATCCATTATCCAAAAATTCTGAATATATTACCATCCAATATATTTTAGCTTTAATAAAAGTACTACTAATTTGCGATTAGTAAAATCTTGATATTTCTTGAGATTAAAAAAAAAAAACTTAAAGTTATCCTTTCAACGCCGGTATTAACAGACTATACATAAAACATAACTTTCAGCACGCCAAAGTCTTAATTAAGAGCACGCAATCATTCGAAAGAATGATTCTTTTCATCTCCTTAAACAAAAAAGAGAATTACGGCTCTTATTTCTGAATTTTTTTATAGAAAGAAAACGAAATTTTGCAAAACGCAAAAACAAAATTGATCCACGAAAGAAAAAAAAAAGAAAAAGAACGAGAAGGATGAAGAAATCGATAGTTTTTTTTTTTTTTTTTTCAATCGGGGGATGAAAGGAAATTCATGTAAGCTGTATTGCCAAGGAAAAAAAAAACACTTTTCCAAAAAAAAAAAAAAGAATTAATAAACCACATTTAAGGTGAAGTAGATTACTGAATTTAAAATGTAACATAGTTTTAAAAAAATTGAAAGAGACTCGAATCATTTTTTGTTGCAGATTTTGTATCATGAGGCAGTTAAAACAAAGTCAATGAGCAAGCCAGCAGAAACAAAGGAGTTCGTAAGGACAGAATTGAGTTAAGTTGCATATTAACGCCCAGCAGCATGATTTATTATGTGTAAACAGTTTCAGCTTCTAAGGATTTCTTTTTAAACCATGTTACGTTTCAGTTAAACTATAAAGGGTAATTAAATACATTTAAAAAAAAAAAGACTATTTCTGTGAGCTTGGTTTGCACAAAAAAGTGAAATAAAATAAATATACGATTTATTTGATTACAATGCTCAAAAGTTAGTTCATCGTAATCCCATCATGTTTAGGTTTACTCTAAAACAACCAAATTTAAATCAAAAATTGAGAGAAATATAGGTGCTTTTTGCAAAGCTGTATACCACCTATTTTTTCTCACAAATTTTTAATTGAAATTTTATTATCTGTTTTATGATTAATATAAATAAGGTATTAAAAAAGTAAGACTAACTTCTGTTAATATTATAATCAAGAAACTTAGCACAAACCAAGCTTAGAAAAAATAAAATTATTTTTTTAAATATTTTCTCGTTTCGAAAATTGATGCGAAAGTTTTTAAATTAAAGACATATTTACCTAGTTTCGTTTTAATATAAATGCATTGAGAATAAAAATAAAATATTTTATATTTTCTGTAAATCTGCTTTAAATATTACAAATTTGTATACTTGAATTTAAAACCAATAATGAGCAAGAAAAGTTTGAAAAACACTTTTGAAGCATATGATTTGACTTGAACCAGAGGAAGCTTAGAAGAAATATTATTTGAAAAATTCAAATGCCCAAAATTTTCAGCTTGTTTAAATTCAGCCCTGAAATTAATTTGTAAACTATTATTTTAAAAATGAACTTTGTAATTACAATCATTTTTCATCGGTTTTGACAACAATTAAAAAGAATGGAATTGGCAGGTATTATAGGACAGAGAAAGTAACTAAAAAAACACTTTTAAAACAGTAACCATAAAGCGAAATATGACATTATTTAGAGAAATGACTGTTTAACCTTTCATTAAAATACTCAAAAACTAGAACATAAATTCCCTTTATTAAAAATAAATAAAACAATAATCACGTTCGTAAGTTATAACTTCAACTTATTCGTTTGATTAAACCATTAAACTATTCATCAGTTCAAAACTTTTAACTACTGATTTGATTAAAAACCTTTTTTCTAAAAACTTCATAAGCGAAATTGGAAGACAAAACACAGTCTAAGTACCAAATTTGATTGCGAAAAGACCAAAGGGGGGGGGGGAGAAAAAAAGGATTTCAGGGACCGCCAACATATTTAAAATTGTGATTTTTAGGTCAATATTAACAAAACAAAGGAACGGAATCTTTCAAAGGAAAATTGCTTTCTAGAAACTAATTAAAGCTACTCGTTACATGTAAAATAAGGTATAAGTACTTACTTGAAAATTCTCTTAGTTTTACCCAAGATTATTTTTATTTCTGCATCTTAACATTGCCAATCTTTGAAATTTCTCTTTCGAAAATTTTAAACTCTTCTGGTATCAGAAGAAATATAATTTTAATGCACTTCAATTAGAACGAACATACGAAAATTAATATTAGAAAGTTTGTCATCCTTTTGTCTGACAAAGGGATGCATAAGTTAATAGATCATTCCCTCAAACATTTAGCAGAGATGTACAGAAAATAACAACGTTACGAATGCACAAATGAGCAGGGATACTGCAGACACATGTTTCGGCGTTACAAGGAACGCCTTTTTCAATGCAAAAAGTTGTATCCATAAGCTCACAACTTTTTTTGCATTGAAAAAGGCGTTCCTTGTAACGCCGAAACATGTGTCTGCAGTATCCCTGCTCATTTGTGCATTCGTAACGTTGTTATTTTCAGTACCTCTATAGCACAAAGGTATTTTTAAACTTTATTTAGAAGAGAGTTTTTTCACAAATGCAGTTAGTTATTCCGCTTTTCCAAATGTATATCTCTTGTGCATCGAAAAATTGCATGAACTTGAATACCACAATAACCTGAGAATCCTACAAGATGAATGAAAAAGAGAAAAATCGTTTCTTGGTAATACATGGTCTTCAAGTACCAATTAACCCAATGTTACGCCTAATGAATCTGTGCTATACACACACCTCGCCTTATTTTCAGTCACTTCTTTTCCCTATTAGAATTCAATTAAAAGGTGTTTTTCTACTTTTGATCTTATGCAAAAATTTCAATTTTAGCAGATGCGTCATTGTTCAATTAGAACAGCGACACTGTCGTCCCCGCTTAATCGGGTAACGGATAAACGGATATACCTTTAATCGAATAATATTTCTTGGAACTAGGGATGCACCGAGTAGCATTTTACCCAGTAGCCGAGTACCGAGTACTCGGCCTTTCACTACTCGGCCGAGTACCGAGTTGCCGAGTACCGAGTACCAATTGTTTTTTAAAAAATCATTGACATAGAGCGGTACAGGGTTAGAAATCATTACAAAATTTTACTGGTCTTCTCGACCAGTGAGCAGGAATATATGCTGGTTAACAGACAACATCACTGGTCCACCTTAAATCATTAATCACATTTTTTTTCTTTAAAAAAAATGGTGGTCCTTGGATTGTTTTTATGGTGATTCGCGGCGAGTTTTACTGGTCTGGAACCAATGGACCAGTAGTAAATTCGAACCCTGACATATGAACTGATGATTGGAATGGACCTCTATATGATAGTTCTTAGAACAAAAATCCCACTGAATTTAACTTATGCATTGTTTAAAATATTTTATTTATTTTGTCAAAAATTTTAGAAAAAAGTTATTTTTAAAATGAATAAATATTAAGTATCAATTAAGTTGGAATTATATTAATCTATTATTGATTAGTTCTAATTCTCTAAACTTGTTCGTCAAAAAAGTTCGTCAACTTTCTGGCAGTGCTTTGATGAAGTCTCAAATGCACAAGAAAATGTCAATAGTGAAAATACCAACACTGAATTCGAATACGAAGAGATGTTAAAGAAAGAGATGGAGTCTTTTTTTTCTGGAGAATTACTAAATAGAACAAATAGTCCTTTTGCTTGGTGGAAAAAAAATAAAAGTTTCCTATCTTATGCAAACTAGCAAAAAAGTTTCCTAGTGCACCTTCAACTAGTGTGTACAGCGAGAGGGTTTTTTCCGAGGCAGGTTATATTTGCAGCAGTCTGAGGAATAAGCTTTCACCAGAAAATGCTGAAAGATTAGTCTTTTGCACCATAATTTAAGATACAACAATTTCAATTATTAAAATATTTTACTGGCATTTTCCCTTTTTTTCATTAAATATTAGACAATCTTTTTCTAACCCTAATAAAAATGACTTAATTTTACTTCTCTGTGTTATCACTATGCCACAAGTTTGAATCTGCAAAACCATGATTTTAAAAATTCGTAATCTAAATTTTTAATGATTAGAAATATATTGGAATATGACTGAAAGTTTCTTTTTAATGAGTTTATTAATATTCATCTTAAGGATCACTTGGACTGTTCTTGACCAAAGGTAAGTTCCCCTACACCAATATGCGATATGAAAAAGTTAATTACATTTGCACATTCTTAGTTAATTTTCATACTTATTTGGTATTATAACTTTTTAAAAACTTATACGTAGAATTCAGTCATATTTTATAAATATATTAATTGCAAATGATTGCATTATATATATATTTGCATATTTTTAATTATTGAAAAACGTGTCTTGAACTATTCAATTTTCTACAACTACTCGGTATCGGCCGAGTACCTGATCCAAATTTGGCCGAATACCGAGTACTCGGCAAATTGGCCGAGTAGGCCGAGTACCGAATATTTACTGAGTACTCGGTGCATCCCTACTTGGAACCGACAGTATTCGTTTAAGCGAGGCCCACAGTATATGAAAACGACAAGTTGCGATGCAATTAAAAAGACGACTTTCTAGTGAAATTAAAGCAAAAAAGCAACATTGGTAATAAGTGAAAATAAAAACAACAATAATAGCTTACGCAAAATCTTTAGTGTTTCAGAAAATCCATGTAAGCGGGGCTTAATCCATCCGTTTCGAGTTTCGATATTTTTTGCAGCGCACTTGAAAAATGTGTTTGGCTGTGATTCAATTCATACACGAAGTGCGTGCTGGATTGTGACGGCAATAGGAAAGCGAACCCTCACCGTTCAGGAAGATTCGTTTGAACAGCTTTGTTTAGCTGCTGCAAAAGTTTCCATTTTCGATTATTTATTGAAAAACGAAAGTCGCATTCCTTCCTGCTTCTTTTGTTTCTGAAACTGCCAAATACACGAAAAGAAAAACAGCAATTAAAACTCATTGAGGAAAGCGAGCAGCAGTGTTGGGAATGGTAGAGGGAAAATGTTTATTTCTTTTTGTTTGCTTTCGTGTAATTCTTGACTTAAAAAAGTTTGAGTTGCTATTATGTCAGGCAATTTGAACCTGCCAGAAAAAGAGGGAAACACGTTTTATTTGAACAAAAACCGTAAACACTTGCCGTTTTAATACTTAAACGGGTAATTTACTTTTTTTCCAAACTACATGAAATAAATTATAAGATTTATGAAAAATTTCGATTTGCATGCTTTAGGATTTACAGGTTTTAAGGGTTGCTGCTGAACATATCTTGACCATTTTTCGAAAACGCGTGTCTGTTTGTGTGAACACTTTTTTGAAAGTGATCACCCAAATAGTATTGCAAGGAATAGAACAAAATTAGGTTCACAAGAGGATCTTGTTGGAAAGTAGTCCTAATTGGTTTAATGCACCAATTGTCTAAGATAGAGATCAAGATCCTCATTGACTGATCTGAAACTTTCTCTCGCTAAGCATAACTGCTCCATTTCAATAAATAATGCAAGTATTGGAACAAAAATTGATCCATTGGAAGTTGACGATACAGTCGAACTAGTTTATAATGAGAACTCGGATTTAACGAGGGAAACGATAATATTTGGTTGGATCAATATTAAGTCTATGGAACAGAATTCGTTTTTAACGAGCAAGACACGGTTTTTACGAGCAATTTTTTGTGTTTCGCACTTTTTTTCTTATCTTTCTACTATTCCTGTCTTATCATCATTCCCCCCACCTCCCCCCTTGCGGTTCAATACTTTTGTATGAAAACTTCCACCAGCATTCCAGTGTCAATAGGGAGAGTTCACAAATCCGGTATAACAGGTGGGGCTGATTGTTTACAGAGAAATCATTAAATAAAGAACAGTATTTGATTAAATTAATTGCTGTATTTAAAGTAAATATTAATTAAATTGTATTTTAACTCAACTATATGACCTCTCAAGCCCCCACCTCTTCTGGTTTCATGTCGGCCGTAAGGACCCGTTTATTGCAAGGACTCGGATTTAACGAGCAATATGTTACGGTCCCTACGTGCTCGTTATAAGCGAGTTCTACTGTTGTAGCAAACAGGTGCTAATGTCCCATTCCACGAAAAAGCCACCATTTTGTCCCGCACGTGACGCTCACATATTCCATATTGCATTTAAATGTCGTAATTTTAAAAGGCAATGAACAAAGTTTCTTGCCTAAGAAGTTCCACACCGGTTTGTGATTTCTTAGGCAACAAAATTTCGTTCATTATTCTTTAAAATCCCTACTTTTTAGTGAAATACATCATCGTCACGTGCGGGACAACGTAGCGGCTTTTTCGCGGAACGGCCCTTATTCGCTTTGGCACTCCAATCGAATGATTTTATCGCTAAGATTGAATACCATATTTTGAAAAGAAATGCAACGTATTTAAATAAAATTGGTACATAGGTGGGACTTTAATCGCGAGTCGTGCTGTTTAATTTTTAACACCAGTCATTCCAAGGGGATTGCAGAATCTAACGTTTTTATACAACGTCAGAAAAATGAGTCTGTAGTAAACGTGTAAATTGTACCTAATGTCAAATATGCAAATTTCAAAAATAACAAAGAATAAGGCACAGCATTTAATCCTAGAACTATTTAAACTTTCATTTTATACATACGCTCCACTCAGAATTTTATTAATACAGGGTTGCCACAGGAAAAATTCATTAAAAAAGTAGCAAAAGTAGCCAAAAACGTATAAAAAAGTTGCAAAAAAGTAGTCCCAAAATTAAAAAAGTAGCCAAAAAAAGCAGTCCCCAAAATTGAAAAAGTTAAAAAAAAAAAACAGTATCCATGATCAGATAAATGAAGAAATAAATAAATAGTACAGCTGAAAATTTAACATTTGTAACAAGTCCTCATCTGTTTTGCTGAGGAATTTAAACTGAATGTGCAATTACAAAAAAAAAAAAAAACTTGCCAAAACTAATTAAAAAAGGGACATGAAAAATGGGGAAAAAAAAAGGACTAATATTTTCAATGAGGAAAAAAATCTGGACTTACTCATACACGCGCATTTGAAGGAGTACTTTTAAAATTTTTATTTCACGGGGACACTTATAAGATGTGTTAAAAATAGAGTTTAGTACTTACAAATTTGAAAAATTTTGGAGTTCTTTTAGTGGTATTAAAAATTTGCAGGGAAAGGTGTACTGTTAAGGTATGTTTGCAATAACTACAATGATAATTTAATTTTTTAATTGCAGTTTCAAAGTAAATAAGAAAATTAAAACAAAACAGAAATGTTAATTTTGTCAGTGAGAAACTATAAAAAGCATTTTTTTCATAGTTTTGAAAAAATTTCGGAAGGGGTTTGAACCCTAAAAACCCACTCTTTCAATAAGGCCCTAACTCCACATATTGGTTCTGCAACATGAGATGGTGTGAGGGAGGACTTGTGATGGAAGTCTGAAGTGGAGAAACAGAGCTCTTAATCATAATGTTAACTAGTACTTTGTTCCTTGCAAAAAATCAGAAATATAATGCTAACATTAATAAACTTGAAAACATTGAAACAAAATCAGCGATTCAGTACTTTTTGTGGCAAGTGTATAATAATGCTTAAAATAATTGCGGAGTTTTTAAAAAATTTTTAAATGAAAGTTTCAGTAAAAATGAGAATAAATTTTATGTACTTATCTTTTTACAAAGATTCGATGTATACTCAAAAAAAAAAAAAAAAAAACTCCCAAAAATTGTGCAAAAGGATTCTCATTTTTTGCAAGGTAGAAATATCACACAAACTTGAAAATTGCACATAAATGAGCTCTTTAAAATTCAGAAAAACTTTAAACAATACACCTCTTATACCCTTGTTTAATTTATATCACTTTGTATAATTTTCCTCTATTTAATCATTATTATTTCTAAAAATATTAATCAATGAGTTACTTCAACTTTCACATTCCAACTGTTCAAAAGGAAGCTTATGCAAAACCTATCCATTAAAAAATTAATAAAATAAAAAAAAAGTTGATTAAAGTTTTAAGTGAAAAAATACTTATTGCAAGTAAAAAATTTAATAATTAAAAGCTCATTTGCTAAATATTTAGTACACTTCCCACCAAAAAGTAATTACAATCGATAAAAAATAAAAGTAAAGGTTGAAAAAAAAGAACTATGGATATAATATGCTTCAGTTAGCTGATGCTAAAATAGCTTTCAAATTCTAAAATAATAGAAATTACAAGATGTGCACAGTTATTGAAATCTCTAAAAATGTAGAATTTGGGGCGAAGCTCGTGCTTGATGTCTGTAAGTTCTTAAAAATAAATTTTTACTTAATTAGCTATTTATTAGTAAAATTCAGTTAAAGGAAATTCTTAAATAAGTCAGTTAATTCAATCTACGAAACTTTGAGCCGATTTTTCCCCAATATATATCAAATAAATAGATCCACCTCCCTTCCTCACTAGTTATGGCTATTAAGCAAATCACTTTTTACTCAATAGCTAAAGCAGCAAAGAGGTTATTCAAAAATCTAAGCCCGTCCCTGATTTAAAATAATAGTGGATCTGTCCATAATAAAAGGTAAAGGAATGTTCTTTTTTTTAGGTGACAAAGAAATAAGAATAAAAAATAATGGGTTTCAAATTAATAAACAAAATCAAATAGGGCGAAAAAAAAGTCAAGATTTTCGAATGAAAACTTGCTTTGGAAAAAAAAAGTCTCCAAAAAAGTAGCTCCAGTGAAAATAAGTTGCTTTTTAGCCTGTTTGTGCTCAAAAAAAGTCTCCAAAGTCGCCTAGAGCCAAAAAAAGCAGCAAAAAGTAGCATTTAAGTATCCTGTGGCAACCCTGTAATATTAAACCGGTTTAATGAAAGAAGAAAATCGCCATAAATAAAAGGAGACAAAATTTATAGAGGTATGTTGCCTCTCCGTAAATTTAACTTGTGTAAACAGTCATAAAAGCTAACAATTTTTCATAATGAAATACAGTTTGTAATACTAAAAGTTTATTTGCTACACCATAGTACAGGTTCAAAATGATACTTTGTAAGCTGTTTTGACTATAAAAATATTTCAATCGCCAAATTAATACAAAAATATAACAGACTGCTTGTTAATTTAATCAGTATTATTATCTATTCATTACAGAACGAAATGACCAAAATAGATTCATTACGAATACTTTGCACTCTTTAAATAAACCAGGAATTTCATTAATTTCAAAGCATCATTCTTTAACACTTATAATACAGGAAAATAAAATTTTTATAACTGTTTAGAGAAGAAAAGTTTTATAACTTCATCAAACCTATTTTGCAGAATTTCATAATTAAACACGACTAATTATTAGAGGTGGAAATAAGTATCGCCATTATTTTTATGATTTGAATTAGCATTCAAACAAAAGAAGCATAATAACCAGGAAAAATTCGCAAGGATTCCGAAACTAATTATAAATTGCACGTTTTGTGAGCAATGCACACAAAAGACGAACCAATTCTTATGCATACAAAGTAAAACCATCTCAATTGCAATTTGTAAGAATTTTATGATTTCATTTCGAAAGAAACTTGATTATTCAGCGCAAATATTTGGTAACGGGAGTTATTTCCACGTGTTGTTTAAATGCTACCGTCGAGTTATCCAGTTAATAGGTGTTGAAAAATAAAAATCAATTAATGTTATTTTGTGCAAAATAAAAGTTATTAATGCAAAACTTTCCCTAATCTGCAAAAAAATGAACATTTAAACAGCGGTCTGATCACTTGCTTCTCAAATATAATACGGATTTTCAAAATCCATCTATATTTTATAAAACAGTAAAAGATTCTCAGCCGAAATAATTGGTTCACCTAAATAAAACTGAATGCATAGGAAGACGTTTCTACTATTAATAAAACAATCAAAATGACCTAAATGGAAAATTTTATCGTCATAACATTATTAGTTTTTTTTTTATTATTATTATTTTCGAAGTTTTCAATACTCAGTTATTGCGCTTTTAATGAGCAAAAAAAAACTGGGCTTTATATTTATCAGTGAAATAAGTTTATCTCTTCTCTATCTTCTCTATCTCTTCTTTATCTCTACTAATAATAAAGCTGAAGGTGGTTCTGTCTGTCCTTCTTTCTGTCTGTCTGTTACGCGCGTAGCGCCAAAACCGTTCGGTCGATTTTCATGCCACTTGGCACAAAATTAGTTTGTAGCATGTAGTTTTGCACCTCGAAGCGATTTTTCGAAAACTCCATTTCGTTCTTTTTCTATTCGAATTCTTAGCGGAAATTCGATAAAATAGGGAAGAAATATTTCACACACATTTTCAAGTCTTATGTCATTCGAAAGCTTGGAATTTTCTGCACAAAATGAAGTTTTTTCGAAGTTTCTACGATCATCAGGAGAGCTGTAACAATTGTTTTTAGAATCCCGAAATTCAAGGCTTACCTTCAGTAAAGCAAGCCAAACGATTCTAAAATGGTTGAACTTTAGAATAAAATTTGTTTGAAAAGAGAGATAAAATGAATTATTTTATCAACGGAAATCAATTTTTCATGTTGTTACTATGGTTACGTGTTCATACTTATTTTTGTTTCTTTCTTTTTCCAGGGTTGCCAGCGTCTATCTTCGTAGGCTAAGGCCAGACGTAGTATTTTTTATTCTACGGTAGTATTTTTTCGGTCCAAATAAGGAGCGTAGTATGTTTCTGGCAACCCTGTTTCCAATACACTAATGACTTAATTAAAAGATTTGGCGGATTTTTTTTTTTTTTTTTTTTTTTTTTCATTTTCATAGATTTCGCATTTCAGCAACATTGATTTTGGCAACGTTTGGAAACAGTAGTATTTTGTAATATTTTTTTTAGAGGAGGCGTAGTTCTTTTTTTTTGTTCCAATTCTCTAGCAACCCTGTCTTTTTCCCGGTGAAGCGGTGAAGATGCTTTGGGACCCTGCTTGGCGCGTTTTCAAAAAGTCAACTACGCCAAATAGCTAGGGTTACCACGCTTGGAGCGCCTATCGTTCATTTAGCGAGAAAAGGGTACCTAAAGCACAGATTAACGAAATATCGTATCAATTGCGATATTGCATCGTTTTTTTAAAGTGTTTCATTTCGGAAAATGTATTGTTTTGTTTTTTAAGCTAGGAAAGAAAACTTTCTTCTTCTCTTAAACTTTGGTAAGATTTCTGTTGGTTCCTGTTATCAACAAAATTGTTCTTATTTTCTCTTTTGGCTTATTTTTGTCCATCTCCCTTGGGGTTGCATTCGAATGTTCCAAGGGGGTGTTTTACCCCATTTGTCGGGTAAATCAGTGTTTTCAATGCAAGGTGATATGAATTGGTTAATAAAAGTGATATGAATTGGCGCGACCACTTGGCGATATATCGCCAAGCTTTTGATCGCCAAGTATTTGACGCCAATTGGCGAAAAAAAATTTTTTTTTTTTTTTTTGATTTAGGTTCAATTTGGCGCTGTTGGCGATATTTTGCGAAAAATCCACTGAATGATGTTAAAATCGATGATATTTAGGAGATAAATCATTGTAAAACATTTTTTTGCATTGTTTCGTAGCAAACTAGGGATACAAATGTTTGAATTGTTATCTTGCTCACTCCAAGCACTATTTTAGCACTTAAGGCATCTACTAAGAAATTTACACGTAAAATTAAGTAGTGTGGGGTCCATATCAGATCTTTATATCACTTTGAAGGAATTATAGTTGAATAAAACTAAAATAGAGCATTTTTTCTGCTATATTAATTATTTTACAAATGAACTTTTAATTTTATATCACGGGCAAAGCCGTGCGGGTACCGCTAGTAAATAATATAGCAAATAGACGAAAAAAATTATTACATGAATAAATTTATACAAAAACGAGAAAAATACGATATCCACTAGCATCAGAAGGATATTTTTATTTCTGAGAATATGAAAAACAGAGAGAAATAATAATAATGATGGGCAAAAAAAAATTTTTTTTTTCTTCTTGAAAATGAGTTATTTCATACTCTGACTAAAAATGAAAAATATTTCAAGTAATAATCTATCCTTTCGTGTGCTTACAATTCATTTCTCGAATTCAACCTTCTGTTAAATCAAGTTAAATGAGGAAAAAAACTCCTAATTTAAGAAAAGAAAAAAAAACGAAACACTGAGATGGTAAGGAAAATAATTATTGAACATAAATTATTGTTTTCAATTTACTTCAAAAAAATAAGCTGCTGACAATATATGCGGAAACTGAACAGACTCTATAAACAGGCCCGTCATTTAAGCGTGTCGGGGGGAGGGGGTCAATCCCCCCCCCCCAGTTGTGTAAAATCAATGCATTTACAAAAGTGTGCGCAGTTTTGTTGTTTTTCGATGAAGTTACATTGCGTTTGCACCCATCACCCCCCCCCCCCCCTTCCCGAAAAACCTTGAAATGACGGGCCTGTCTATAACTACTATCGAATTTTCTAGTCAAATATTCCACTTCTACTGATTTTCAACGAATTTTATAAGGATCTAGAAAATTGAAAAAGTCGAATCATGGAAAGTACATTATGATATAGCATCTTTTGATAATCTAAAGATAAGGTGAAAGAGGTTTTTCACAAATGCTCTTGTTGCAGAGAAATTTCATTTTCGAATAGCACTCATAAATATCAGAATCGATCGTAAAGCCTTTTGATTTCATTTCATTGCGCAAATAATTCCACAGCTGTTTAACATCATGTCACAAACACATGTTCTGATGTTTGTGCTGAAAATCGTAATTTGTTCTTTTGTGAGATCGACTATCTGAATTTTATTTAGTAAGTTGTCTTGGTTCATAGTTCTCTAGTAATTTATTCTGTTTACTGTCTACTAAAACAGATAAATGTATTAAAATTACATTAAGTTTAATACAAGATGTTTAACTAAATTATTTTATGACTTAAAATAATTTAGCACATTCAAATTTTTACTAAAATGTATAGCTTTCAGTCTTCCAAAATGTGCCTTTTCTCTCTCTCCCCCCGACGTACTCTAACATCAGTAACAAATATACCAATGATTTCACCATAGCAATTGTACTGAACTATTAACCTCTACAAATATTCGAATTAATTTGGAGCTAAGCAATTTTAGTTTTGATGAAAATATTAGAGGATTTAAGTTTTGCTTTCTTTAGAAATAAATCATGAATACAATTCCAAAAGAATGAAATGTTTTCGTTAATTTGACTGAAAATAGCCATTTCATATCTTTTCTTCTAAACTTCGAAAAAAAATCAATACTAGTTTGGCAAAATAATGCAGTTTTGATTCGATACCTTACTTAGTTGATGCTTACGGTATTAAAAAATATATATTAAAAAATATATCAGCAACGTATATATTTAAAAAAAATAGACTTCGTCTACTACAAAATGTCTTTGGTTAGAATGATTTAAGATAACATTATGAAGAACAAAGCTAAAATGAAGAAACTGAGTTCCCCCAAAAGAGTCACAGATGGTACGAGTAGAGTCCAGGATAGCTGCATTTCGGTTATGTACCATTCCGTGTTATACACCGGTCCAGCGGCGACTTTTTTTTTTTCATTTATTAATACAACAAAAATATTAAAAAATGGTGTGCAGGAGTCAGTGATTGTATGTTTCTAGGGTTGAAATGGTTGAAGCAGCAATTACATACGCCGAACAGCAAGAAAAAGTGAGGGTTATCGACATTGTGTTGCTTTAGCGATGGCGAAACTTAAGAGAAAAGAAACACAATACATCAGGAAAACAGAGGGACATCCCTAATGTTTACCCCTCGCCATTAGCTCTACCATTTAAATTTCTATGGTTAAATTAGCAGTAGTAAATTTATTTTTAAGTTTATTTTAGTGTTTTTATTTCTTTATTAATCCAACTCTCTCACTGTTATCCGCCAATTTAGTTTATCCCCTTTCCGTTGATCCGTTTATGGTGGATAATCTGGACTAATGTATACTCACATACCAAAAGAATAAAAATACATTTTTTAAAAATTGTATCCTTAAAAATAGGGTTATTCAAGCTAAAAACAACAGGTCTTACAGAACAAAATCATATTCGTTGTTACTCTTATTATTTTCGGGATCTTGTTTAATCAAAATTTTATTTGTTTTACGTTCGAAAGTTTTTTAATTAAAAACTACCTGCCATTTTCTTTGAAGAAAACATAAATGGGATTGGAAATTTAATCACTGTTCGAAAAAATGTTTGTACTCAGTTTTAGTTTTTTTTTTTTAATTTTGTTTATTAACTTATTTATTCCTTCTACTGTTTTGAAAAACTATAAACAAAAGAATGAGCATAAAGTAAGATGCACGTAGAAGTTGAAGGTATACACGTCTTTTATGTCAATGATAAAGCTATGGAATTTTCACTTTCATAAAAGTTGTCAAAATTACTGAAAAAATAAGTATTAGATGATACTTGGCCAAAATTCACTATACCGAATCTTAATAAAAACGAAAAATTAAAAAGTTATTAACCTTATCTGGTCAGGTGTAAGTGTAACAATCGACGCACTTAAAAGTTCCTTTAAAAATACCAGTTCTGAAGCAAAAGAACATAAAAGATAACGGCAAATCCAAATGAAGAAATATATTTTCACGCTCTGGTTTAAAAAGTCTCGATTAATATTAAAAAAACGCACGAGTTTCAAAAACTTGGAGAAACTTGTTTAATTAAATTTCAAAAATCGCGCAAGGGGATTACCTAACTATCAATAAAATTGAACCTTTTTTATTCCCCAAAAGCGAAAAAAAAAATCTTTGCGATCAGTTTTTAAAGATAAAGCTTCGGTGAAACAATACCCCGTAATAAAATTTAAAGAAACTCATAATCTATAGAGGTATGCCCGTGACTTCGAGCACGTTAAAGATAGGGGATTTAAAAAATAGCGCAAAAAATAGCTAGTTCAGTTACCATAGTAACGGTAAGCCAATGGCTTAGAAAGAGCTGCTGCGTCTGATGAGATTTTTCTTCCAATTGCCTCTGAATGTGATGGGAGACTTAAAAAAAGCACGAAATAAAATCCCATTTCGCTGGTATTAGAAGCACGTGAAATACTGTTACGATAGTTTTGAGAGATTTTTTTTCACTTCGTAGTTTCATTCGACTTTGAAGTTTGAAGAAATGTTTTCGGATAAGATGGTCGTCGATCCAACCGTTGATGTAAAATCATTAACTTCTTACCGACCCTATATAAGAAGCCCCCTTCTTTTATGAATATTTTAAGACATTTCGATTTTCATTTACTTCCTAAATACCAGGGTTGGAAAATACCGTTTTTTTAAACCAAAAAAAACGGTTTTTTTTTTGTTTAAACCAGGTTTTTTTGGTTTAAACCGGGTTTTTTGGTTGAAATATAATTTTCAAAAAAAAAAAAAAAACTTTTTTTTCAGAAAGAAATAAAAGTTTGGTGTAATTAATAATCAATCAATCTTCAACAGTCATAAAACCACATTTCTTGAGTATTTAAGTAGAAAAGAGCAAAACATTGTAATTTAAGTACATCATTAAAATAGCTTTTTATAGGAAAATATTGATTGAAATAAACTCAATTAATATATTGGTATGAATGCATAGACCTCTCAGGAAATACTTCAAAAAGTAGATATGATGCAGGTTGATATAAAAAGTGATGATCCAAGAAAAACATAATTTATTATATCAAAACAAATAATAATAATTATCAAATAAGAGGTGAAAAAAGCATATTTTCAAGCATAATCTAAACAAATTCAAAAAGAAAAGTTTCACCTTATGATCTTGTAAAAAAGTAAGCAGAAATAGCATTGGAATTCAAAACATAAAATGTACAGACTCCTTAGAAAAAGTAAATTAGTAGCAAATTCTGTTTCATGAAAAATATTTTGAAGAAAATGTAACATCTTTTGCAAGAAATTGAAAAAGGCACTCCGGTTATATTTAAAAGTATTCAACTATTTACTGCTAAATCAGCTTCAGAAAAGAATAAATAACAACCAAAATCAATCAAAATGATTCATGCATATAGAAGAAAAAAAAAGGAATGGAGAGGGTAAAAGATATTAGTCAGAGTTTATAGATTTCTCACATTATTATTTTTTATTTGTTATTATTTCTCTCTCTCTCTCTCTCTCTCTTCTTTTTTCTCAATTTGCAGGGACATGCAAAAATCTTGCATTTTTTGTTCTAGAAATTTAAAAACTTGCCTTTTAATCTTCATTTATTATGAGGAACACTGGCTCACAATTCCATACTATATAATCTTTTTATATTTTTTTATATTCTTTACAGTAGACTTTTGTTAATATTTCCTTGATAATTATTTGCTAGGTTTTACTTTCAACAAATAAAGCCTTTCAAAGAAGATAGTGTTTATCTTTACTTTCGATGGTTCAGACTTCAGTCAACCCTAGGAGGCAAGGTGGAAGGCTAATTGTTGAAGAAAATTGTTGAAAAAGAATCTGTTGGTCGAAAAAAAAAATGAAAAAAATGGTGCCCTCAAACGAAGGCATCATGCTTCAAATGGTTAAATGGTAGGTTTGAAAATTAAAGAGAAGTTTTTTTTTTTTTATTTAAAAGCTGATTTCTACCAGGAAATAATTATTGTTCATGTTCACTGTTAAGAGAAAAAAACAAAGAAATATCTACCATTTCCACTTTTTTTTTTTTCCATAAGCAGTAAATAATTCTCAAACTCAAAAAGCCAAGTTAAAGAAAGATATTTTTTAAAACAGCAGTAATTCATTACTACAAAGAATTAACCCAGAATCATATAATTATTTACATCATTCTTTTTAACAACCCTAACCTTTTATAAATAAAACACAGAAAACGTTTCAATCAGACCGGATCTTGAATGATCTGACCCCCCATCACTACGACTGCTCGTAGTTAATTCGCCCTCCCCTCGCCCCAATCCCCCTCCTTTACAACTGAACAAACATAGCAAATGCACCCACAGAACAAACATAGTTTTTAAAAAAAGGCATACCACAAAAAGTTTCGATCGATGCAGAAAAACAAAGCCTAATTTCGACTCTGACCGGCAGCAAGAGAACTAAACGCAGGCCATCGCTTCTGGAAGCACACCCGTGGCTTCGATCTCGTTATTAAGATTGGTTCGGAGGAAAATATTCTGGGCGAGAGACGAGAAGAAAAACTTGAGGTTTCTATGGCAATGGCTAAGCCAAAGGCTTAACTAGAGTTACAGCGTCTGTCGCGAAAGACGTTATTCAGGCAATACCTTTTACGGCAGATAGATGGAAGAGGGAAAAAATCCGAGAAAAAAAGTACGAAATCTCTCCACATTACCGTACTTCTTTTCCCCGCAATTGTTAGAAAAAAACGCTTCTAATGTAATATTTAGTTTAGCAGAAAAGTAGATTTTTAGAGGAATAAGTTCAAAATGAATTCCCCTTTTGCATAAACAGAGGAATTGGAATTAGATTGAACTTCCAAGAGTAAATAATTCAAAATTTTCAAATTAACGATTTTCTATTTTGCCGTTGATTTATACTATCGTTGCAAACAAAAATTAAGAGTAAACGAAAACTTTAATTCCGTAATATCGAAACAACTCAAAACCTAAATAACTAAAAAACTGAATTTGACTTTGAATTTTATTTAGCGCATTTTCTCTTTTAGAGAGATGGTTGAATTTTACGGCAATTTAACTCAGATTAGTGAAGTGTTGGCAAACTTATGTAATGAACAGACACACACAAAGGCACAAGTTTACTCATCTGAGTTAAATACACACATAGATAAATATCAAAAATATAAGATAAATATAGAATAATGTATAGGCAAGGAGAAAGAAAATCATTGAATGATGGGAGAAAAGAATGTTGACTCGAACTAATGAAGGTATTCGAGAGTATTTGAGAGACTCAGAAGCAAATGTTGAAGGGTTTTTTTCTTTAGATCTTTATGGTTTTTTACGAATATCAATGCTTTTAAATGCTTAAGAGATCTTAAAACAAATTCTGTAAACCAAAATGCAAACAAACAAGACATTTAACTCAAAATTGCGATTATGATCCATACATGGAGTTATGAAATTAAAAATACCCGATGCATTTCATGAAAAACTCAGTCAACAATGCTTTTAATTCTAAGAGGTTTTCACTTCTCCATATTTTTTTTCTATTACACCAAATACTAAAAAAATAGCTTGTTCGTGCAGTTGTAGCTTGACTAAACAAGATAATGGTAGACATAATACACTAGGTGGCCAAAAGTATCCGGACACTTTCAAAAATTCACATTTTTACATATAGTTCGAGAACTAAATGATCAATTGTTCTTTAACTTTAGTCATACAAAATATAGGCTTCACCGAACATTTCCATGCTGAAATTAAATTACCCTTGCATTTGGGGGACGACAAGAAAGGGGGTCGGAAAAAAAGCGCTTTTTGACCAAAACTCTTTGATAATAGCTCGGAATAAGCTATAAATTTCAGTAATTATTTAGCATACTATGTATAATTACTGTATAAATTTTTATGAACGTACCACTTTTACGTTCGAAGATATGAAATATTTTTTAAAAAACGGCAATTTTATTTGAAGGGTTTTTGCTCATAACACGCAGAGTTTTTCATCAAACCTTATCAAAACTTCAGGAAAGATGACAAAATACAAGAGAAAGAACATAATAAAACGGTAAAAAAAATATTAATAATCCGATGAGATATGAACGTTAAAATGAAATATTTTTTCACGGCGCATGAGCGAACGACAGAAATTTATAACCACAAAAATATTGTAGCCTGGTTTATACTGCATCTTATTAAAAAAAGTTCCAGTTGAATATCGTAAAAATTGAAAAAGATACCAGCGATCTAGTGAGCTGTAATTCATTCATTCGCAGACAATACATAAATGGCGAGGGGTTGTCCACAAATAGTGTGGTGACAATCGAGCATGTTTTTCATTGTTAAATGGTATACAGTTTGAAAATTTATATTCGGCATAGAAGTCACATTTCGCCTATTCGGCCAAAAAGACCTTATACGTAGGTGGCCAAAAGTATCCGGACACCCCCTGAAACGTTGGTTTTGAACGATGACGCAGTAACCTTTAATTTAAAAATAGCTCTTTGTAGACAGACCCTCACTATTTATGTATTGTCTGCGAATGAATGAAATACAGCTCACTAGATCGCTGATATCTTTTTCAATTTTCATGATATTCAACTGAAACTTTTTTAATAAGATGCAGTATAAACCAGGCTACAATATTTTTGTAGTTATGAATTTCTGTCGTTCGCGCATGCGCGATGAGAAATTATTTCCTTTTAACCTTTATATCTCATCGGATTTTTAATATTTTTTTTTTTTTTACCGTTTTAGTATGCTCTTTCTCTTGTATTTTGTCATCTTTCCTGAAGTTTTGATTTGGTTTGATGAAAAACTCTGCGCGTTATGAGCAAAAACCCTTCAAATAAAATTGCCGTTTTTTAAAAAACGTTTCATATCTTCGGAAGTAAGAGTGGTACAATCATAAAAATTAGTACAGTAATTATACATAGTATGCTAATTAATTACTGAAATGTATAGCTTATTCCGAGCTATTTTTGAAGAGTTATGGTCAAAAAGCGGTTTTTCTTCCGACCCCCCCTTCTTTTCGTCCCCCAAATGCAAGGGTAATTTAATTTCAACTTGGAAATGTTCGGTGAAGCCTATATTTTGTATGACTAAAGTTAAAGAACAATTGATCACTTATTTCTCGAGCTATATGTAAAGATTTGAATTTTTGAAAGTGTCCGGATACTTTTGGCCACCGAGTGTATTAGACACGTTAACCCTTTATGTCCCAAATTAGTTCAGTAAATTTTGAAAATCAGAAGGGTCTGCCCACACGCCTTAGGACCCCTAAGAAAACTGTTTCCGATTGCAGGTACCATCTGTCGGCCTCTCAGCGAAGAACTAGAAGTGGTACCTAAAAGTTTCAGCATGATTCCCGCCATATGGGATTCATAATACTAAATTAATATAAGCGAGATATACGACTGCCGTTGGGGAATAAAGGGTTAGAACTTCAAACGAACAAATAATAAAAACAACTCAAAGGAGACAACAAAGTACAAAACAAATACAGAAAACACTCTACTCTGAAGCAGTAACATTTCTTCACAAGCTTACCCAAAGCAGAATAAAGTATGGATGCATAGAGGATGATATCATGGACACTTACCTGTAAAAATAAATAAAATTAAGATAAAAAATATGTCGGAATAAAAAGCAATCAATACATGAAAACATTCACTTTCTATGATTTTTCTGCAATGTCTATTGCATAGTTTTTGCAATAATTCTATATCTTATTTTTAACATTAAAATATATTTTGCTACATTTCTTCAATGCCAAATAAAGTTTCATTTATATATCTATTAATTCCTTCTCAAATACTACTTTTTGTGGAAAAGAGGAAAAAAACTTCAACCGTTCGCAAAGCGTTTGCATTATTGTTTAGTGGTCCCCGAGCAGATTTTTGTTTATTTATGTATTCATTTAAAAAAAAAAGGAAGAGAAAAGAGAGTAGAGGAAACCTTGCCGCTCCTTAAAAAAACCATGTGTTTTTAACTTGCAAACGCAAGACCTTTTTTCTGGAATAAAAAAAGGAAGAAAAAAGGTATGAAAAAAAGCAAAAAAAAAATAATAATAATAATATATCAACGGTCGACAAATGTTTTTCAAGCCCTCTTTTTTCAAACTCTTTTCGGTCCGCAAGTCAAAAAAAATAAAAATAAAAATCACTAATTTAAAAAATCTAACTATTATTTATTTCATCAAAACAAAATTTACAGTTTCTTTAAATAAATTCCTAATTTAAAGTGATCATGAACATTTTGTTTGAGAGTAAACGCTTTACGTTTCAGCAAATTTTAATTTCGGTTCTAACCATTACGCTGCTCGCAGATAATTTTGTTTTTATGCTTTCACAGTACGAATTTATACGAAAAAAATGATTTTTACCTTAGTACTTGTTCATCACAAATTCCGAATATAATATATTATCGTTACATCTATTGAGACAATACATACTATAATAAATTTTGAATTAAGGTTTTTCTTGAACTTTCAAGAAAAATCTTTCAATTTACTCGAAAGGTTTTTTTTTCTCCAAAGAACCTAATCAAAGTTTTTCTCCTAGTATTTCACAATTACAAAAGTTGAGATACAAATTTGAACTTTTAAAAAACAAGGAATAATATAAAAATTCTAGAGTAAAAATTGTGGACAAGGCAACAAACTTGTCTCTTATCTTATTTCAATTTTACTTATCGTTCCTAACTGACTTGAAAAAACAGAAGTGGTTAAATCATAACTTTTTGTGTGTGTACACATCTTTTTAGTTGTTTCTCCAAACAAAAGATAACGAAATTGCCGAAGAAACACACACACAAAAAAAGAACGAGTTAACCAAAATTTAAAAAGTTTCATTTTTGAAAAAAAAAAGTTATCACCAGCTAGTTTTTTACACGCTCGCTACTTCCCAACTTTATCCCCACTTCCGAAAAAAAGCAGAAACATTGTCACTTTTTTAACTTTCGCGAAAAATCTGAAACATAACGAAAACTATCAAAAAGCTAGTAATTGGGAAACAAAAATTGTGGCTTCCCACACACATTGTTACATTGGAAAACATTAACCATGCGTCGATGGTCAACTGCAGTCAGATAGACACACATTAAAATTGGAGTTTGTTCTTGTGTTGAAACACTAAACTTTAATTTACCGGACGTAAATTGCTAGACTTGCTTGCTACTTATTACAGTGAAAAGATTGTGGTACCATTTATAGTTGAATATTACCTTATCTTAGAAGTCGGAAATAATATGGTCCAATATCATACTGTTGAAATGCCACACAAAGTTTTCTTTTTTTTTTAATAATCACAATCAAGTTTCTATATCCTAGAAATTCATCAAAATTTCCCACCCACTCAGGAAGAAAAATCATGATGCGAACTGATTTAGTTGGCAGAGGTTTCAAACGATGTATGATAAATTATCTCAAACCCGAATCAAATGTAAGTATGCCCAAAAACTTAAAACCCACTTATGTTCCTAACGGTTTCACCAAACACTGCAACCCTACAAAAACGACGCAGATCAAGCATACACATTTCGATTTTACACCTTTCCTGCTCTCACCGCACTCGGGCGGATTGATGACAGCGATCAGAAAGAAACACTTAGCACCAAAGTCAAAACACAAGGCGAGCAAGAGAAATGAAACGTCAGGATACAGACAGCCTCTCCCCATTACAATTTTAATTTCTTTCTGTACAACATCCAGTCATTAATCACGGAACTTTCCAGAGAGAGAGAGAGAGGAAACTGGGGGCATAGATATGAATAGGGTTACTAGATAGCTGATAGCCTCCAATCTGAACGGAGAACAGTGTAACCCGGAAATCTCGCCAACTGTTCCCTTTGTCAGGCTTAGTGACTGCTTTTAGCATTTAGTCTAAGAGGATACTTGCAAATTTTTATAAGCAAATTAAGAATAACTAATTTGCTCTAAATTATCAAACGACAGGTTTTTAATTGAATGACTATCCGTCTGCTGAATATATACTTCATCAAGCAAAATCATTCTCTCCTTTTATTTTATATAAGAATTAAAATTAGGATATTTTTCTGCAACTTATCGCCAAGGCTCTGGATGGAGCTGAAGCAGCAGCAAAAACTCCCACCGACGCAAGAGTGACAAACTTACGAATATGGACTCCCGCTCCACCAAACTCGCTCGCCAAGTGTATTCAAGTTTCTACCATTAGATCCTCTCTCGGAGGATGGCTCGAATGCCTTCTCCATCGGAAGTCCTCTTCCGTAGCACGCTTCAGAGAATTCTCCCAAGTCGGATAATACAGTCAAGAGAGAAGACTTTCTCCTTTTTTTTTTTTTTTGAAGGCCGCGGAAAAGTGGGTGGCATCCCAAACAACAATGACAGCGAAAGCGCTCGAATATGCAGAGAAGGGGGAAGAGAAGCGGCAAGGTCAAATTGCGCTGTGTATTTGTGTCTCATCGATGGGAGATGTCTTGTTATTTTCCGCGAGAAAACGTGACGCTTTCAACACCCACTGACGGAAACATACATCGTGAATGACAGTTTTATCCTGGTTGTCTGCGCATCATTCTATTATTTAAATGCGTAGTATTGGTACAGTTGAACTAGCTTATACCGAACACGAAAGGGAAGACAGCAATTCAAAATAAAGAGTTCGCGAAAAAAAAAAAAATCCGTGCGATTTTTCTTTTAATTTTTATGGTATTTATTTATCTCTTGCAAATAATAAATAAGTTGATTTCATTGCTTCAAATTTTCCTTATGTTTCCTGAGTAGCAGAATTTTGTTCAGCAGTCTGCAACGAAGATTAGAATACTTAAAATTAGTCTGCAATGTTAATCCTCATAAGGTTAGCCGTAATGTCTGTTACAACATAACTCTCTGCAAATATACTAGAAAGATTCATAAATTTCTGTATTCTACTGTATAGAAGAAGCTAGCCAGCTTCAACTACCAGAGGACTGCAAATTCAGTTCCTTCACTCCATTTATTTATTCATTTTTAACTTCCAGTTTCATTATGAGCCGTATTTTTCTATTTTAAATTTCTGAGAAAGCGTTTAAAGAATCCTTACATTGCTGAAATAGTCTGCAGACCTCCTCAAGAATTTGCAACTGACGTCGCAGATTCGCTCTGTTTCTGCTACCTGGATAGTCTCTTTCTTGTGTTTCTGTTTTAAGATCATTAGTGTTATCAATTACTGTATATTCATGGTCGAAAATTATAGCCATTTGCATCACTGGTTACGACAGAAGAAGTTTTCTGCAAATCAAAAGTCATCGATTATGCTGGGTTTTTTAGGCTGCAAATTTTTCGCATTCGTCATCGCTCCCCCCCCCCCCCTCTTCCAGCTGCATTAGCTTGAATTTGAGTTATAACATCCTGGAAAATATGAAGTATATCTCGAAAATAACAAGGGTATCAACCCTATTATCATTTCCGCTTCCAACTTTCTAATATTAACTTTAGGATGCTTCTATGTTCCAAAAATTTGAAAATAAGAGCTCTCAGGACTTGTTTTTAGGATTTAGGACTCATCTCTACATTTTAGTAGACTTCAGAATGTTGAAGGAATTTTAAAAGAAATAAGTTGTCAGCTATTGTACTGTTAAAAGAAGTCAACTATCGAGACATTAAAGAACTGCAACGGATTGTTACTCTATTATAAAGAAGAACCATTAGTTTTCCCTAATTGAAGATAATTTACATTTTTGAATTTAACCAATCACCTTGCTCTTCTTGACGAGATATCTCGTCCGCGTAGCATGTAACTCTGGAACTACCCAACTGCAGGGGGTTAATTTGCTCCAGTTACAGACGAATAAAATATACATAAAAAAAAAACAAAATGTGTACACATATCCTGAATTCCTCTTCGTAAGAATAATTGACGCTAAATAAAATTAGTCCCAAATACTTTTCGTTTTAAAACCAAATAATTCAAATTGCAAACATTAAAGTTTAAGTACATACTAACAATTTTTAATATGTTTACATTTTTGTTAGCATATAGAGCTTCTCTTTTTCAAAAAATAAATATTTGGATGTTTGACACAAAATAACAGGTTTACCTCGTAATAAAATTTTTACAAGAACAATTTTTATTGCAAAAATGTTTTATAAAAAATCTATCTTGAAGTTCAGTGCCAATTATATTACTCCTACGTCAACAACATGCTTCACAAAAAATCTAGAATGATAGTTAAGAAAATTATAACTAGTTTTTGTCAGTATTTTATTATGACAATAAAATTCTAATTCTGGTACAATCTTTAAAAGATTAAGAATTTAACTACTGTGTTACTGATAACAGAATTGGCAATTTAATGACACTTAGCAATAAAAATGGGATCTTTGTCTCTTAGGAAAAGAGACAAGGATTTACTCTACAAACTTGATTAGAACAGTAAAATAAAATTAAAAGTTCGATAAGCGGCAGCTGATTTTTCGACTACCAAACTTGCATTATTTTTAATGTACACTTTTCCGTTGCTTTGTTTTTAAAACTACTTTTACGCAGCAATATTTTCTATTAAATCCCAAGAAAGAATTTAAAAAAGCTCCCGTCAAAGACAACACAGCACGTGAAAAAACCGGAAACTCAAAATGATGACAGCGTGAGAAAATCAAGTTTATCAGTCGTATAAATGTTGAAAAAATTAATGTATAAATAAGAAATGATAATAACAAAAAGGAAAAAAATATGTTTTAAAAAACAAAAAAATGATTGAATGACGAAAGAACGATAGAGAACACGCTTAGTAGAATCAAGTGAAAGTTACAACGCTATAGTGACACACATTCACTCAGTAGCACACAAACAAATGCTTATTTAATTGTTTAAAAAGAAAAGCACTCACAAATAACTCAAAGGAAGAAAGGGCACAAAAGGAATTTTCCTTTCGAATGGATGGGTTGAAACCAAGAACAAAGGTTTGTCTTCCAAGAGGGGAGGCAGGGTGGAGGAGACTTTTAAAGGTTCACGTAAGACGACTTTCATTTTTTTTTTACGTCATTTCTTTTGTGTTCTGCTCGAATCAAAAGTCAATAAGGGAACAAAAATAAAGCTGCTGTTCGTTAAATGTTTTCGCCTTTGTTCCCAGACAAATTATTAGCTCACGTAAAACATATTTCTGAAATAAAATGCTCCCAAATAAGTCTAAATCTTGAAAGTAATAAGATTTTCGAACTTACGAGAGAGTTTTGAAAAAATCAAGATAGACACGAATTAGTGCTCAGTTTTGCTTTTCTAACTGGGTAAAGAGACTTTGCATAGTTTCGTGACTCAAAAAATCATTCTCCTTTGCAATTAGCATTCCAATTCCGTACTTCCGAGAACTAAGCGTGTTTGTCCTCAGAATTGACCCTTTTTCCCATCTCCCTCCTCTGAAATGCGACCACAATTATGGTGTGTTTTCCCAAGTTTTTTCCTATAAGGTCCGTTTTTAGAAAATTGAAAATTTTATCATTTTTTCGAAAATTACGTTTGTAAATTCAGCGTGAATATGTGTAAAAACCGATAGATCAATGAATGCTAAATCGAAAATATAGGCCAATATGAAAATAAAATCGTCATAAAAAAAACGCACACACAAAAAAGAAAGTTCGTCATTTGGAGAGATTATTTTCCTTCTCAAAACAGTTAAGGTAACGATGAATTAGTTTTAAAATTGTTTTTTTTTTCTTTTCCTTTGTGAATTTCAATCTTACAAGAAAAGATTAAAACTAGCCTTTCTTGTAAGCTTGAACTTATTTCTGAACTCTGCCTGTTTGCTTTCTTTTTAAATATATTGACTCTTTAAAAATCGAAAAACTTTCGAAATAATAATTGATCAAAATTGTGCTCAATGAAAAAGGAAAAGTTTTGAAACATTGATCTTCTACACAATACACGCTTTATGTTTTTAAAATAGTTATTTGAAAACATGCAAAAACCTCTAATACTGTTATTGATAAAGCAATACACACGCGAAAAGTAAAAACGCATACATAATTCATTTCACAAATAAAAATACACAGTACAAAATTTCTTTTATACCTGAAATTATGTACTTTACAAAATTTACAATTGTCTCTCTAACTCTGAAAACGAAAACTGCGTGAGGGGTTTAAAAGTGACAGAGTATTATTCCCTCAGAACTAAGCATACCAAAACTCTTATTGGCCGATTTCAAACACCAGCATTAAAACAATGTCCTCTCACGCTCAGAAAATAACGGAAATTAAGCAATGTGAAAATCATTCCATCCTGATCAGAGTTGAAATTCTCTTTATCGTCGGTAATTAAGCTGAAAGTGAACGACAAAGATAACAATTCTCTGCGTAATTCCAAAGGACCTGGCAGGATTTTATCACAAGGTTTAACGACTGAGATCAAAATAGCCAGCCATTTGTATTTCTGGACTGCGGCAGTAATCGGGCTCTAACTGTCAAAGCGCAAAGTGATTTGTTAATCCCCGAAACTATTCCCTGCTTTAATAATTATGTAAGGGGTAAGCATGCAAACTAGTTTATAGGTGACAAGAAGTGAGCTCCAACACTTGGGAGTATGTTAGAGCTTTTAAAACGGGAAAATTAGGCTCGTATTTCAAAGCTTAACTTCAAGTGGTACAAAATGTCAGAAATAAATTTTATTCTAAGGCAAATACAGAATCTTAATTTCAACCATCTTCTAAAGATGGTCGTACGAGATTGAAAAGGCTTTTTGTAACGTTAAAGAAACATTAAGAGTTATCAGGATCGAAATAATTTCATAATTATAAATACATTGATTTTATAAACTAAAAGCATTAATTTAATGCATTTTTTTTTTAAATTCGTTACTTTAAAAAATAAAATACTTAATTTAACAAATCGATCTGAAATGACAAAATTTTGTAACTATAAATGCATTTATTAAATAAGCACATTAATTTAATGAAAAATAGTCAATATATTCATTTAATAAACTACTACAGAATCGCAAATCGTACTCACGGATAAACTACAATTGAGTCTCACTTCAATTTCACGAAATTCACTAACTCCACAACTTAGTTCTTTCACTTGCAAATCAAAATTTGTCACCAAAACATACCAAAATATAAATCACTGTTTAGAATCTGAATATTCCCCTTTCAACTTAACGAGTTTCTTAAACTAATTTGAAGAAATTCTTACATTTCAACAACAGATATATTTCAATAACAAATTTTAAGTTTCAACTTAATGAACAAAACTTCTCAGCTTTACAAATAAAAATCTAAAAAATAATTTTACAATTCAGCTATCAGCATGAGATTTTTTTTTATTATTTTAAATTTTCTTTTTCTTTAATTACGAATTTTATAACATTCGTAATTGCACAAAAACACAAAATTTCAATATTTTCAGTAGAAAACAGATTTAATAAATTTTAAACATTTAAAAATTTAATATTACTCAAAGTTAAAACGTAAAATTTTTCAAATAAAAATTTTAACTAATCCACCAAGAAACAATACTACTCGTTAACGTATTTCAAAACTTTTAACAGAATGATTCTACATTCTACTTCAATTTCCGTAACTAGAAAGAGAGAAAGAAAAACGAAACGAAAAGCTATAAAAAAGGAACTTGAAAAATAATCAAGTTCATTCACACGCTTTTTGCAACCAGTTGAGGTGGGAAGCAAACGGGCGTGGCAAACCGGGAGGGCCGAAGTGGCGCTGCGACTTCTACTTAATCTGAAAAGTAGATTAAAATAACCGAGTAGAGAGGAAAAAGGGGCGGCCATGTTTTAAATAGACAAGGGCAAATTCACGTGGCGGGTTATTGAGGAATTAAAGAGTTGGGATGATGCACTGCAAAAAATGAGCTGTTGTTCTTGCGGTATAATACTGGCGGTCGAGGCTCTAATTTAAAACTGTAAAATGCACAGTAATAAACTGTGAAGCTAGCAATTTTACATTTTTACTGTAAAGTTAGAAATTTTACAGTTTATTGCAATAAAATTTAGCTGTTTTACACTGTAAAAGCAACATTCTGGCAGCAGAGGTTCCAGTTTAAAGCTGTAAAATGCAGGGTAATAAACAGTAAAATTAGCAATTTTACTGTTTATTACCCTGCTGTCACTGTAAAGTAGCAATTTTACAGTTTATTACTGTAAAATGAGCAATTTTACAGTCTCATACTGTAAAATGAGCAATTTTTACAGTTTATTACAATAAAATTAGCCGTATTATGTTGCAAAAACATTCATTTTTTGCAGTGCCAATGGTGGGGAATTCTGTAAATTGCACACGCAGTTCATTTGTAATGCAATCTCTTCACGGCTTTTGGCGCATTTATTTTCTGGCGAGACTTCTTATTCTGTGTCACATTTTTTAAATTCTTTTAAAGCCAAACGGACTTCCTACTTATAATACGATGCAGCTCGTAATAGTTGAACGGCAGAAGGAGCTTATTTAAAAAAGCAGTAGTTCTTTACTCAAATTAAGCACATTTTTTTTCTGAATAAAGGTAAATACTTTCTTGTTAAATATCCATGTTTTAAAAAGGAAAATAATTATATTTCATACAAATATATAACTTTTTTCTTTCATATATATAATATACATATAATTTTTTTTTTAATTTACATTTTTTGAGATAAATAGATGCATGATTTGAAATTATGTGCAGCTCACTGTTTCCTAGGGGGGGGGGGACAAAAACTCAATTTAAAAAATTTAACTCCAAATTTTACCGAATGATGAAACATACTGTACATATATTCTTACATCTAATAAGAAAGCCATTACACATTTATAAAAATTCAATATTACAATATTTTTCCCAAATTCGCCAAATAAGAATTTTTTTTAGCAACGGGATTCCCCCCCCCCCTGATTTTTTGAAAAGTAAAAACTGTAAGCAGTAGCTTGGAATTCAGTGTTTGACTAGAACATTTGTATTAAAATGATTCTTCAAGAAAAAACAGAAAAGACCCGGGTCTCCATCAAAACCCCGAAAAAAACCTAGGTATTTCATTGAAAACCCATGCAGGCTGGGCTCTTTTTTATCCCGATTTTTTTTTCCAAATCGCGTACGAAGCATACACAAATATTTTTTAATAACAAATAAATTCTGTATGTATTATAGCTCAAGGCAGACTGCTGCACAGTGGGTGGACGGACGGACACACACATGCACAGAGCACTCGATTGTTAAGAAAATGTTTCCAATTCTAGTTTTGTGTTGTTTGATATTGAAGGGGCAAGTGGATAAAGGTGATATGTGACATTTGAATTTCGCCAATTTTCACAAATTCAAATTAGTGTGTGTTCAATTGTGTGAACTCACAAACACAATTGAAGTGGCAAGTGAATAAAGGTGACATGTGACAATTTTTTAAATTTCTAGAAAAAGCTTTCAAGAAAAAATTTATTACCTCATCACCTTCATCCATGGCAAAAAGTAAGTTTTTCAAAAATTGTCACCTATCACCTTTATCCACTTGCCCCTTCAATTACTTTTCCACCACACTAAATTCCAGTATTTTCTCATTTACTGGAGGTTAATAAATATCGCCATGTACTAGCAATATTCAACAACATTCATGATGGGAGATAACAGCTTTATTATCCAAAGGGTTACACATGTGAATCATCAAAACGGAGAAAAAGACTGGCACTACCAGAATTTGTCACCAAAAGGAAAATTACCATGTACTGGCGACATTTACACCTGTCAAGGGTAAATCCTGAAATTCCTATTGCTATTGACGGTGGGAGTGCAAGTCAATTTTCATTTCGAACCGGAAAGAACCGATTTTAAAATTTATCCGTCTACTACACTTTGCGGAAGTTTCACCCTCAAGTAACAACCCTTACACTGAAACGTATTTTACAGGGTTGACTTCTTTGAATGAGGAGAAAAAGACAAAGCGTTAACTGAAGTTTCCCTGACTTTCTTTGAGCCAAACTTATGCGATGCTACATGCTTATTTTACAACCTAAAATATTAACAGACTGACAATGCTATTGATGGCGCAATGTGATTTTAATGCATAAGATTTAATGATTTAAGATTTTTTATTCTAATGTTTTATTTTTATAAGTTTATGTACGGCAATAAAACTGCGCAAACACTCACAGAAACCTGTTACTTTGGTTTTGAAAAATGCATGCAAATATCAAAGTTTTTCTGTGCGTGCATGACATGGTACTTTTGGTAGGATTTGAACTAAATTATTTACATCATAAATCTAGCCAAAAATGGAACTAAACTACTACAAAATATATCGCTCGTAGTTGCACATCACAAAAAAAAAAGTGTTGGAGAAAATCAAAATTTTACTTAACACTACTTTTAACTGATTTCTTGTAAAATACAGGCTAAAGCGCCGTGATGAAATAATCGTATTTACGTTAGTTTTATAGTCTAAATTAAGAGAGTATAAAATGTTCGAAAAATTTGAAATCAATTTCAATCAGTTTTTTAAAAATTGAAAATTTAAGGTTTTGGGGTTATTCATTTTGCTATGCCTCTTTGCATCAGTTATGCAAACTAGCTTTGTGCCAGTCCTGCGGCAAAAAAACACACCAATGTGCAGACTTTAAACGGATAATTATAAAGTTTTTGCGCATATTTGAAATGTGTCACTATTGATTATCAGTGAGCGATACATTATCATGTTTTACGCACATTTTTAGTTGCAATATGATGATGCGGCGTGAGTCTTCACCAATAAAATAAACTATATCTATTTGCAGCAACACTTCCAAAAACTGCTTACGAGCCCAATCAGGGCCATGCTCCACATCAGCGTAAAACGCGACCGAAACTGAAGGCAGAAACCGAAAACCCGGGTACTTTCCATAGGAACACCATTGAATCCATTTTACGCTTCTGCCTATTTTTTCTGCTTTACGTCGATGTGGAGCATGGCTCTCAATCTTATTTTTATGGAATTGAACAAAGGTACAGTATAGGTATTACTCTAATACAAAAAAAAAAAAAAAAAAAAAGCACCGAGTAAAAGTGTTCAAAATTACTATTACAGACTGCCGCAATATGTCACACTAAAAGCAAGTTCCTGCTATCTCAGTCTCATCTGACTTGCTAGAATTCCAACACGGAACTGCTCTGGAAATTCCAGCGTACGTTCGTTTTTCCAAGATGTCTCGAGCTGGCTGAGAAGATTCAATAGTTCTTCTGGCGGGATTTACCATGTTTTTATTTTTATTTTTTAATGTTTCCAGGCCCTTTGCATGTAAACTCTCAATTAAAAAAAAAAACTATTTCGGTCCACCAGAAGTATTTGAATGTTAAAATGCCTCCAACTACTAAAAAAATAATTTTTAATAAATTAAAAAGAGAAAATGCAATTCAAAAGAATAAAATTTAAAATAAGATGAATTAGTCGGTAGATGAGGAACCGAACCACGAGTATAGGCAGCTAAGGAGATAGCTGCAATTTTTTAAATGTCAATCAAGAATCCTTTAACCAAGGAATTATTTCGAATATCACAGCCGCTTAAAAAAATTTCCATAAAGTTTAATTTTTTCTCAGTGTGTAAAATCTGCTCGTTCTTATTTGAGGGTTACAATAAAATTTTAAATTTTCCTTCAAAACTTTTGAGCTTTACAAATTGTCAAAAATAAAAATAATGAAGAATTTAAGGGACGTGTGTGGATTAATTTTAGAACTTTTACTCTGTATTCAAGTAAATTTCTTTTGTGCTACAAGGCAAAACCTTATAGCATCCCCTTAACGCTAAACAGCCACCGGTGTTCATATTCGAACGCAACCCTGTTTCTCACAGCCTTGAAAATGCTAACTACAACAGTAACGGAGGAATTCTTCTTTCCTGGTGTGGCAATTCTCCTGTAGCCAATCAGGGACTGAGCGGCAGTTTTAGTTCACGTTTTTTGGAAGATTTATGGGGCGCGGGCCTTGTACGCTATGGTTTGCTGCTTGAACCCCTGTTAATTTTGGAATACGTTTGCTGGGGGCTGGGTGGTTGCTGCCCAGTCCCCCAGAATCCTTCTTTTTTTTCACTTTTTGCTGGAGCCCTCAGAGAATTTTACTTTTATATAAGGAAGTATACTTTAGCTGAAGATTCCTTTTGACGATGGTTTTTATTGTATATATGTTCGATGACATGAACTTCTTCTGAGAAATCTTGTGGTGATGTGACTTCATCACGTGATGTCTGAAAATTTGATCAAGACTCATTCTTTCCGTAAAAAAGTGGAAAATTCTGCAACTAGTGATGAATTCAGCTGTAGTCCGAACCCAATACACGAACTTATAAATATGGCTTCAAAGTGATAAATTCTGCAGCTAGTGATGAGTTCGGCTGCTTACAGAACTAAATTCACTAACTCTTAGACACGTTGCAAAGCGAATAGGTCTGCAACTGGTGATGAATTCGGCAGAAGTGATTGATAATCAAGATATACCATCCGCGTAAGTGTTCATTCCCATGGGAACCCATGTTCTAATTATGGCCATTTCTAATAATTTAATTTAAGCAGCTACTTTCATTTTTATTTGATGTTTAAATTGTTAAAATAAAATTAAGTGATTAATGTCAATGTGTAATTATTTGTCTATTGCATGATATATAATAATTTTAGAGGTTTAAACACATTATGAATGCACATATTATAATATAATTCAACTTGGTTTAAATAGTGAGATTCTGGTAAGTTTTAATTAATTCTTTTCAGCAATGTACTAACCACTAGCATAGAACCACTGTACCATAAATTGGTATCCACCATATCATTAATTGGTGCCGTTTTGGCTAAAACCTTTTCATCAATGTAGCATTATTGGTGCCGCTCCAAAAAAAATAATTAATGGGTTGAGAATTCCGGGTTATACTTTTATGAATGTAAAATGTAATCACCCTGAGATCACTAAACATTCACGAAATTTATTTTTTTAAAATTGTTGCAATTTTTCATTTTAATTTTTCAATAACAATTAATTATGTCTTTACATTATATTGCATTTTGAATTTTTCTCAGACTGTTTGATAGTACATGATTTTTCCATGAATGCATTTTTATCAATTATTTTCTTGAATTGTGTTGCGAGATGAAATTTTATTGTGTGATGCTATTCTTTAGGGGTTGTATGTTTATTGTTTTTTCATGTTTTCCAATCAACAAACCCAAAATTTTCAATGGGGTTTTCATTCAAATTTTTAAAATTTTGCTGAAATGTCCAAAGTAAAATCTAAAATGTCTGCTCAAAGTTTGGCTTCATCTTTACCTACTTTTAATGGCAGAGAGGGGGAAGATATTAATTTTCATATAAAACAGTTTAACAGCATTGCTGATCTAGAAAAATGGAGTGAGGAAAAAAGATTAATTGTGTTCAAATTAAATTTAGGTGATAAAGCTTTAGATTTTTTAATCAATGATGCCGCAGCTTCTCAATGTGAGAAAATTCAGGATTTGCAGGAGTTGTTGGTTGGAAAGTTTCAAAAAACAAAATCTTTTGCTGATATTCAGTCCGCATTTTCAAAAATCACACACAGACCAAATCAGTCTGTTAAAGAATTGGCAAGTGAAATTTCCAAGCAGGCAGAGCTTTTTGTAGGAATTACCAACTCTAGCAATCAGGATCTAGTAACCTTAGCTGAGAATATTAAATTGAATAAATTCTTGGAAGTGGTAAGACAGGAAATTAAGGAATCGGATTTTGATGTTGAACATTTGGAACCTCAACAAAAAAAAGAAATCTTAAAAATGTTAATGAGTAATACTGAAGTTTTTTCAAAGTCTTACATGACATTAGGATCAACAAATGAGGTAGTTCCTGAGTTTAGATTAATTCATTCGTATCCTTTACAGACACGCCCGTACCCTATACCTAAAATTGCTAAAGAATTTGCTCAACAAGAGATAGCTAAATTATTAGAAGCTGAAATCATCCAGCCTTCGACCTCGTTGTATGCTTTTCCTGCAATTTTTGTTCGTAAGAAACCAAATAAGAATGACGACCCTAACAAACCTAAATTCCGAATGGTTATAGATTACAGATTACTAAATAGCATTACTGAATCGTTTAAAATTTGTTTGCCCAGCATTGCTGAAATCATGCATAATATTTCTGGTCGCGCTTATTATTCAGTTCTTGATTTAAAGTCTGCATTTTTCCAAATTCAACTTAAAGAATCTGATAGGGAGAAACTTGCCTTTTGTACCGAGTTAGGAAACTATGAATTTCTACGTTTGCCTTTCGGTTCAAAACTATCATGTCAATTTTTCCACATTTTAATTTCTAAGGCTTTAAACGACCTTAAAGGGAGTGAAATCCAGTTCTTTTTGGATGATGTAATAATTGCCGGGGATAGTATCGATCAGGTCAAACATAATTTACAGCTAGTTTTCGATAGACTAAAGAAATTCAACCTTACCTTGGACCCCGCCAAATTTGAAATTTGCAAAACAGAGATTAACTACTTAGGTTTCACTTTAAATAAGAATGGTTTCAGTCCTTCTGATGACAACATTTTAAAAGTAACAAAATTTCCTATCCCAAAAAATGTCAAGGAAGTTCAAGCTTATCTAGGTATGGTTAATTACTTCAGACATATGATTGACAAGTTTGCGGATATTACTTATCCCATTGTAAATTTAACCAAAAAGAAAACTCCTTTTGTTTGGTCAAAACAGTGCCAAGAGTCTTTCGACCTAATTCAGGATATTATGATGAATAAACCAGAACTAAAGAATTTAGGACCTAACGATGAATTATTTTTAGCTACTGATGCTTCCAAAGTTGCAATAAGTGGAATTTTGTTAAAAAAGATTGGGGAGAATTATTTTCCTGTGGAATTCTATTCCAAACAGCTAACCCCTGCTGAGTCAAGGTATCCATCCATTCGTAGGGAATTGTTTGCTATTTATTCATCAGTAAAATTTTTTCATCAAAAATTGTATGGTAACAAATTTGAAATTTTAACTGATGCCAAGAGCTTAACTTATCATATAGAATTAAATAAACAACCTGATATTGTTGCCAGGTGGATCCTCTATCTTCAACAATTTGATTGTATTGCATCATATTTGAAGGGCGCTCAACAGCCTGCTGATTATCTTTCAAGAGTTCCTTTTGAAAATGAAAATGTTACTAATCTTAAAATTTTTGAATCTAGTGATGAACTAAATTACTCATCAATTAAGTCCCATCAAAGAGATGACAGTAAAATTCAGGCTATAATTAAAGGAATTGAGAATAATGACCCTAAAATTGTTTCTAAATATTTCATTGATTCTCACACCGAGTTAGTAATGATTAAACTTCTGAGTAGGAATAAGAAATCTAGGTCTAAAATTTTACAGAACAAGATTCTGATTCCTAATTCTCTTTTTAAGATTTGTTTAACGCAAGCTCATACTCCACATTTTGGTGTTTTTAAGACTTACAATTTTTTGAAAAAACAATATTTTTGGAAAGGAATGTTCAAAATGACTAAGCAATTTTGCGAAAACTGTAGTCAATGTTTAAGTCATAAGCCTAAGCCTTCTTCTACCACTTATCAAATGATTCCAAAGAAATTTTTGGGAGTTGGCGAGTGCCTGGGAATTGATATTGTGGGTAAATTACCAAGATCTGCTGAAAATCATTGTTTCATTTTAACTATAGTAGACCATTATTCAAGGTATCTGGAGGCTATACCACTTTCTAACATTAGAGCTCCAACCATAATTAAAGCTCTAAATGGGTATTTTGCATCTTTTGGTATTCCAAAAATTTTAATTTCTGATAATGGTCCTAGCTTCAAGGCTGAGGAATTTAAAATTTTCTTAAAACAATTGGGAATTCAGGAGAGAAAGAGTTCTATCTACTTACCGAGATCTAACGGAATGATAGAAGTCGTGCACAGAATAATGAAAACAAGTATTGCAGCAATGTGTAATAAAACCTTTGAGTGGAATAAAAAACTCCTTGTGTTTAAATTGCATTATAATAGCTCAATCCATACAGTTACTGGGTTTTCACCAGCTAAGATCTTCTTCGGTAGAGAAATTAACATCCCTCTTAACCTTCACAGTGAACCGACGTATGTAGAGGACTATAATGAATATCAAAGTAAACTTTCGAGTGAATTACTAAAAATTAAGGACACTTTTACTGAAAATGAGGACGCTTACTTTTCCTCTAGAGAGAAATATATAAAGGGTAGGAAGAAACCCAATTTTGAAATAGGTGATAAAGTTTTCATCTCAGCATTCCAACATCCAGGTTCTTTGCAGAAAAAATATAATGGACCTCATGAGATAATTGGAAAATTTAGAAATGACAATTATTTAATTAAGGATGCTTTTAATGAGGGAAAGGAAATAAAATTACATGTAAGCAAACTTTTCCAGCAGAAGGATGTAGAGTTTAATTAAGCATTTAAAGGATGTTCATGAGTTTTGAGGAATAAGAAGTATTGGTTTTGAAGTTATGATTTAGTACGTTGATTTCTTTGGAGGTTTTCAAAAAAAAATTTTCCAATTTGGAGTAAAATTTTTTTTTGTTCAGGACTGAGAGCCTGTTTTGGGTTACTTTGTATGTGTTATTTAAAGGCCTTAAATAGCATTCTGGTTTTATAGCTGGCTGGTTCCGTATTTAACTGGGACAAGTACTCAGAATAATTCAAAAAAAAAAAAAAAAGAGAAAGTGTTTTGCACACATGTCAAAATTTTTGATGCCTTCATGTAATCTGTTAAGTAATGTTAATCATAATCTTTTTTAATACCATTTACAAGTTATGAGGAGTTGAAAAAATTTGAAGTATGTGAACTGATTACAATGTTATGAGTTTGAAATAATTTGAAGTATATGAAAAAAAAAAAAAAAAAAAGTCCAATGCTTTGATGTTGCTTAGTGAATTTTGCTGAGTGTTTTGAAGGAGAAAAGCATATTATGATTTGAAACTTTATCTACATATTAATTGAGTTTTTCATGCCTACCATTTCATGATTGATACAACTGATTTGAGTGTTTACGTAATTGTTTTTGATCTCTGGGTGATTAACGCACTAGAATTTCACTATTTTTTTTATTTTATGTGTCTTAGTTAATCAAATGTGTGTACTTTGTCAACATATTTTTTCATCACATGTATGATTTTGAATTTTGTAAAATTGAGGTGTTCCTGCATTTTAACGTCCAACATGTGGATATTACTATTTTTCTTTTGGAGGGGGGATAATGCTACAAGGCAAAACCTTATAGCATCCCCTTAACGCTAAACAGCCACCGGTGTTCATATTCGAACGCAACCCTGTTTCTCACAGCCTTGAAAATGCTAACTACAACAGTAACGGAGGAATTCTTCTTTCCTGGTGTGGCAATTCTCCTGTAGCCAATCAGGGACTGAGCGGCAGTTTTAGTTCACGTTTTTTGGAAGATTTATGGGGCGCGGGCCTTGTACGCTATGGTTTGCTGCTTGAACCCCTGTTAATTTTGGAATACGTTTGCTGGGGGCTGGGTGGTTGCTGCCCAGTCCCCCAGAATCCTTCTTTTTTTTCACTTTTTGCTGGAGCCCTCAGAGAATTTTACTTTTATATAAGGAAGTATACTTTAGCTGAAGATTCCTTTTGACGATGGTTTTTATTGTATATATGTTCGATGACATGAACTTCTTCTGAGAAATCTTGTGGTGATGTGACTTCATCACGTGATGTCTGAAAATTTGATCAAGACTCATTCTTTCCGTAAAAAAGTGGAAAATTCTGCAACTAGTGATGAATTCAGCTGTAGTCCGAACCCAATACACGAACTTATAAATATGGCTTCAAAGTGATAAATTCTGCAGCTAGTGATGAGTTCGGCTGCTTACAGAACTAAATTCACTAACTCTTAGACACGTTGCAAAGCGAATAGGTCTGCAACTGGTGATGAATTCGGCAGAAGTGATTGATAATCAAGATATACCATCCGCGTAAGTGTTCATTCCCATGGGAACCCATGTTCTAATTATGGCCATTTCTAATAATTTAATTTAAGTAGCTACTTTCATTTTTATTTGATGTTTAAATTGTTAAAATAAAATTAAGTGATTAATGTCAATGTGTAATTATTTGTCTATTGCATGATATATAATAATTTTAGAGGTTTAAACACATTATGAATGCACATATTATAATATAATTCAACTTGGTTTAAATAGTGAGATTCTGGTAAGTTTTAATTAATTCTTTTCAGCAATGTACTAACCACTAGCATAGAACCACTGTACCATAAATTGGTATCCACCATATCATTAATTGGTGCCGTTTTGGCTAAAACCTTTTCATCAATGTAGCATTTTGAAGATCAGATAGTTTTACCTTAAAAGCAAGGACGTAATCATAGCAGTGGGGTTAACTTCCCTCCGCAAGAACCCTTGACCGTGACTCAATAATCCATAATGATTATTATTACTACTCTCCCTCTACAGAAAAAAACGAACACTTTTTACACTCCTACATACATTATAGTCCCCACTGAAAATAGGGTTGAAATTCCCCGACTTATGTTGAACTTCTTTTTCCTCAAATCTGGAAAAGAAATTAATTATTTCCACGAAAGTTTCAAAGAAATAAGGAAATTATGACAAAAGTGCTCCATGCAAAACTTTCATGAAAAAAAAAAAAGACTCCGACTACACAAGTCAAAAATGAAGCAAAAGTGTATCTGTAACTTCAAAACCGCATTAGGCTTCGCAGAACAAGAAAAGAAAAAAAAAGAAAGAAAGAGAAAAAAACTGGTCTCAGCTGGCCATAAGGGACACATACAGAAACAATACGAAAAAGCTTTTCTTGTCAGCCGTGTCCGAAAGAGTCTGAAAAAAAAAAAAACAGAAGCTGAATAACAAAAGACTTGGACAAACATTTGCTGTGAGATGCAAGCATAAATCGTAGTGCAAAAACTTTATAGAGGTTGGTGCTCATAATGATTAAAAACTCTTTATTTGCATATTGATTATGAATCACATGCTTAAAACGAATAATTAGAAAGTTTCAAGTCCTATAAACATGGAGATCCGCATTTAATATGGGGCGCCTTTAAAAGCTCATGCGATGGGTCACTTCCCTTTTTGTCAATTTGTATACAAGAAATAAGTTTAATAACATTTATTTTTCCATTCCGGGCTTCCACTGAGCTATTCCCTAGCACTTACACTGTGGGAGGCTATGCCTGTAAAAACCATGAGAAAAAAAATCTAAAAGCAACAGAAAAAAGGCACGATTTAAATAGTATAAAATGTATTCTATTGCTAATTGTGTTAAAGCTATACACATATACTACTCGAGAATATTAGGAAAAAATCCCTCCTCCAAATACATGTCGGCATTTTAGAATGACACTGATGATTTGAAAACTTTTTTAAGAAAACTGATGTTTATGCTCTAGCTGTGTGTGTGTGTGTGGTTTCTTTTTTTTTTTTTTTTGTCTGGATGCCCCAGTACCTTTTAAACAGAGGGCAAAAAACAATTTTAAAGTATCTTTACCACAACGTACACAAACCACTTACAGTAAATTATTTTCTGCTAAACACTTTTCTTCAACTTCAGACAAAGTATAGGACCATTTTCTCGTTATAACCAGACGAATAACACATCATGCTTCAGGTTTTCCGAGGGTATAAAAACATTGGAAATATTTGGAATCATTCCAGAATTAAAATAAAAATTTGTTTTTAACTTTTGCTTTCGAGTAAAATTTTCAAAATTACTTTCAAAAATTGAAGAAAGGATAGCTGTATTAGATTGCCATATAACTTTGGGGACAACATATTCATTAAAATGATATGTTAATAAAGTAACAATGTAAAGCTCTAGATTAGCGGTCGACATCGCCAACATACATGGTGTGTATTTTAAGTAATGAGAATAAGTCCACAAAAAATAATTTATTAGAGATATCGCTACAAATCTTTAGTAGTCTTCAAAGTATGCTCCTTAAGCATCTTTACACTTCTACAGGCGACATTTCCACGCTTCGTGCGCCCCCTGGAAGTCACCAACTGAAGCATCCTTCAGAGCATGCGTGCAAGCCCTTTTGCCATCATCTAGGGTCCCGTGGCGGCGCCTTTTGGGGGCGGTTTTCACTTTAGGGAAGAGGAGAAGGTCTGCTGGGGGGAGGGGTCAAGGTAGGGGCTGTAGGGAGACTGTGGAAGATCTTTTGAAACGGCCTCGTGGTTTTGCTTTTGAACATCGGTTAAAACTTTCATCACGAGTTTGTCGCAAATCTTCCTCATCCCAAGATCCTTACTGATGATTTTGTGAATAACTATTTTATTCATTCCTAGCTATTCTGCGATCACGCGAACACTTAAACGCAGGTCTGTGTTCAGCAAATTTCGCACACGTTGCTCGTTTTCTGCGGTTCTTGATGTTGAAGTGTGACCTGCACGGGGTTCGTCCTCCACGCTCCCCCCGCCTTTTAGAAAACATTTTGTGCCATCTAAAACTTAAGTTTGCAATAAGCTTTCCCTGCCGTAAGCTTGCTGAATTATTCCACGCAAAATTTCATTGCGTAACGCTGTTCAATGCTTTGTTGCATTTTGAGCTTGCACATACTTTTTTGAAGACGTCTACGCCTCGCGTGATCCCGCCTTAACTAAAGCCAGCAAACGACTGCCGAGTAAAGCGTTATCAAGGTCGAAGGCCACACTACCGACTACAACCGGTCGGAACGCCCTCTGGCGCACAGCTGCTTCAGGGCAAAAATATTCTCATTACTTAAAATACAGACCTTGTACGACTATTTCAATGAAAACAAGAAGTTCTGTCAAGAACTAAACGAGCCTACTTTCCCGTACATCGACATCGGCATTCTCGCATCTGATCATTATTCTCTTGATTATCTGAGACTTCAAATTATGTCAAACATACCTTTTTAGCACTTAGAGCTGATTTCGAAAAGCAAAATATACCCCTTTCATCAGATGAAATAGACACGTAAAAAGAATTAACGAATAAATAAAGTTTTGTCGCACCTTTTAAAGAGTGTAACTGTTACAGTTCCTCCGTAGAAAAAATCCTCCATCGTTTGCAAAAAAAAAAAAAAAATAATAATAATAATAATAATAAAATAAATAAATAAATAAATAAAAGTACAAAGAGCATCAAAACACATTTTATCAAAGAAAGAAAAAAAAACTCGTCCGTTAATAAAATGTCTCGAATTTCACTTTTAATCTGTTGCCAGTTGTTAAATATAAATAAAGAATAAAATGTTCTCGTGAATGAAAAATTTTTGTTACAAAAAAAACATCGTCTGCCAAAAAAAAAAAAATAATAATAATAAATAAAATAAAACAAATGAATAAATAAACAAAAAATCGTCTGCACAATCAGTATTTTTTTTCTGAGCCTGCATTTCCGCCATGTTTGCGGAGTCGGAGTCGGAATCAGAGTCCTCACAGAAGATTACTCAAAAAAGTACGTTACAAACATTATTTATCAAAACCATTTTCTTACAAAGTTAGTTTGAAGGAAATCCGACTTTAAGTTCAGGATCAACATTCAACTTAAATTCCCCGTAGACGCTAATGTTAATTTTTTTTTCTGAACGGTTCAATATTGAACGAAAAATGGTTCAAATCAAAAAGCGAAATATGGGAATGTATGGGAAAGCCTCTCCGAGATCTTTCAAACAAAAAAAAGTTTATTCCATTCGGACGGGTCACTCAAAAGTTATTAGGTGGGGAAAGGTTGCTTGAACGGTTCAATGTTGAACGAAAAAGTGTTCAAATTGAAAATTTAAATACGGTAATGAAGTATCCTTGCTGAGATCCTTCGAACAAAAAAAAGTTTGTTTAAATCGGACTGTTCACTCAAAAGTTATTAGGGGTGAGAGCTTGTTTGAACAGTTCAATGTTGAAAGAAAAATTGTTCAAATCGAAAATGTAGGTACGGGAATGAAGTATCCTTGAAAAGATCTTTCGAACAAAAAAAAGTTTGTTCAAATCGGATCGTTCACTCAAAAGTTAGCATCGCGGGACCGGTTGTTTGAACGGTTCAAAGTTGAACCAAAAATTGTCCAAATCGAAAAATCAAATATGGGAATGAGCTGCACTCGCTGAGATCTTTCGAACAAAAAAAAATTTATTCCATTCGGACGGTTCACTCAAAAGTTATTAGGTGGAGAAAGGTTACTTAAACGGTTCAATGTTGAACCAAAAGTGTTCAAATTGAAAATTTAAATACGGTAATAAAGTATCCTTGCCGAGATGCTTCAAACAAAAAAAAGTTTGTTTAAATCGGACTGTTCATTCAAAAGTTATTAGGGGTGACAGCTTGATTGAGCGGTTCAATGTTGAACGAAAAATTGTTCAAATCGGAAATGTAAATGCGGGAATGAAGTACCCTTGAAAAGTTCTTTCCAACAAAAAAAAGTTTGTTCAAATCGGACTGTTCATTAAAAAGTTAGTATCGCGGGACCGGTTTTTTGAACGGCTCAAATTTGAACCAAAAATTGTTCAAATAAAAAAATCAAATATGGGAATGAGCTGTACTCGCCGAGATCTTTCCAACAAAAAAAAGTTTGTCCAAATCGGAATGTTCATTCAAAAGTTATTAGGGGGGGACAGACAGACCGACCGACCGACCCACAAATTCCCCATCTCAATACCCTACTTTCAAATTTTTAATTTTTCGATATTCATTTTACCTTTTTATTTTTTTAACTTGGTGATATTTTTTGGACTTGGCGATATTTTTTTAACTTGGCGATATTTTTTAGATGCATTAAGCTACTTTTAATATTTTTTTTCGTCTTTCTTTTATTTTTAACGGGAAAGTAGGCTAAAAATGGCTATTAAATAATGAAGTCCCAGTCGGCGAAAGTGGTTCGACTTCGGATTCAATTTACATTTTGGCCCTATTTGAGCCCTTCTCTTTTTTCTAGAAGCGTTACCTTGATTAAATACAAATTATGCTTTTTGTTTGTTTGTTTATTTTCGTCGTTCATTTCAGATCGAATATTTTCAATTCAAATAACAGAATAAATGATTCCTAACGCTTTCCCGCGTAACTCGTCTTTTAAAATGGTCCGTTTTTACAATCACAAAAAAACAAATAAATAAATAAATAAAATGAAAAATAAAAAAAAATGGGAAAGATAATCAACATAATTGGTTATTGCGTTTACGACCTGTTACAATTTCAAATTTCTTGAATAATAATCGACTCATGACGACAGAAATTTTCTGACTAATAAATAAACCAGATCTGCATTGAGTCCTCAAACATGCTTTCATTTAATTATATTGCATACATTTGTATTATATTAAAAAAAAAATTGTAAACTACTTCCTATTGTGTGCTGTACGTTCATACCTTTACATTAGAAAAAATATCCATTGAAAAATTTCTGTTATTTTAGTAGAGTATCATTCTTTTAATTTGCGGTTAATATTTCAAATAGCGAAGAGATTTACTTTTTGAGCTGCAAATATCTATATTTTTTTTCCAAAATGGCGACCAAAAGTGCAAAAGAGACGACCATTTTTTTGTGACTGTGGTCGTCAATCGCTACCATTCAGAATTCCCAGTCTGGAGCTTTAACAATGGTTATGAATTGATATCCGTTACTGATAATACTTTACTGATATTTTGGTACATTTTCTTCACTGAAACCACTATGCAGAGCAGTATTTTTTTTTTCATCAACACATGTAATATTGTCGCTGTTGTCAGAATTATAGGTCAATTATGCAAAACAAACAAGAGATTCTGAATCATTTTTTCTGTCAAAATACCATCACTGCTATTTAGAGACAATGCTTCTTTTATCAGATGTTTCCTCAAAGTAAATGCTTATTATTTATTTTATAGATTGAATAAACAAAAGATTCCTCATTCTTCGAGACTGACTGAGCCATAAAGACGTCTGGAGAGCACGACTCAATGAACTTGCGATGGCAGATAAGAAATCAAATTAAGAGCGAAATCTTACCAGAAAGTAAAAATTCAATTCTAAGTTCCGAATGCTTTTGTGTGAACAATATAGTTACACTACTGGATAAACGTGTTGTAAGTTAGTAAAATGTAACATTTTTTCAAGCATGCCCCCCCCTCCCCTTTTTATTTTTTAAAATTTAACTGATGCTTTTTTATGCCAGAATCTTAAAGTAGTTTAAAGATAAGATATGCATGAGTTATTGAACAAAAGCAATTCAAAAGTTTTTCAATTTCATAAAAAACAATTACAAAAAAAAAACGTTTATGTTAACAAAAATCGAAATCCATTCCGGCTTCCCCAAAAGAAAATGAAATGAAGATACAATTTTAAGTAATTTTTTGGCAGAAGAAATCATAAGTGAGTGGTGCTGAACAGAAAAACATTTCGTTTTTGTGCCACCTTTCGTTGAACTACAGTAGCCGCTCTTTCAGCCATGGAATCCACACTTCATTCGTTATTTTATTCGGGGAAACTTCACTTTGTTTCCTTAAATCTCCTTTCTACATTTGCTTTTAAAAGAAATCAATTTAGTTTCATAAATCACATTTTTGGTGGCTTGTCTTGAAAAAATGCGATTTCTCAAATTTGCAATACTTTTCACCAGTAATGTATAATATGTATACCAATTTAATTTTTGCTTACATCCCATTATAAAATATTAATTACATCCAAGAAATGATTTGTTGATTATTATATGATGTAATATAAAATGGGAATGTTCTCACGGTTAGTGTGAAAATTGTTATTTCAGTTATAAGTTATGGTCGCCATTTACAACACAAGCAAAGTAAACTTGCAGCTTTTTGTCCCTCTCAAACTTTTCTGGAATAAAATGAGGTTTAAAAA
>JAXGGA010008146.1:0-58516 GCA_038373865.1 Uloborus plumipes
ACAATGTCCTTGTAAGTTGGCATAAATAAATAGATCATTTCTAAATGCTTAATATAAATAAACAGAAAAGCTATTAACCCTTCTCGTTCTTAGGATTCATCACTAACTTTCAATTGACTTTAGAACATTCTAGGTATTTTTTCAAGAAAGGCTGAGCTGCAAGTCAATAGAAATCAAGCAAATTATAATCTCACAGACTTTTAAAATTGTACCAACCAAGTATTTGATTTCCTGATTAAATCGGGGTTCTTGTAAAATCCTAGTAAGTTTGGCAATCTAATTTGAAAAAAAAAAAAAAGCACTTGCATATGCATTCCCCCCTCCTTTGAAACTATGAGACTTTTAAAAATAAACTTAAGAACTGAAAATCAATTCATTTTAAAACTTACAAGCTTATTGATAATCATATAAACGTACATTAATTGAGATAACCATTTTCAAGTGTTTGTATCAACGTGCTTTTCTCCTTTACACATTTCTAGTTTTTCTGTTTGAGGAAACATCTTGCAGGACTTCCACAAGGCTGCAAAACAAAGATTCTTTCTGATTGCTCAAGTGCACGTTTGTTCTGCACAAAATTTTGGTTACTTAAACAAATTCCTTATGCTAACTATTTTCCATAGGGATAAAAATTAACACTACACTCTATACTTCGTGACAGTTTAACTTGGCAGTGACGTCGCTACGGGCGGAGCCAATAAGAGCTCACAAGCAGTCAGCGGTCTCCTCTAATTCGCCAAGTAGGCTGTGACGTTTTATCTAGCTCGTTTTTCATAGGCTAACGTCACGCTGTTGGCTCCACCCGTAGTGACGTCACTGCCAAGTTAAACTGCTGCGAAGTATAGACATGTAACGAATGTATATATATATATATATACACTCAAATAACAACAATACATAAAACTTACCTTAGAATATCAGCTACATCTTTTTCCGTTACTTTTCCCCAATGTTCTATTATACCTGGAACATGACCAATTCCAACAACTCCAACAACATAGGAAGGAACACAAACTGTAAGAGATGTAAAAGTTATAACTTGATTCAAGATTGCAAATCACGGCACTATGATTAAAATTTCACCATATAACAATTGCGTTGATCAGAATAATATATGGAAAATCAACAATATATTTCAAGATTTTAAAAGTTTGAAAAGGGCTGTTTTCTTCAAAAAGGGGCTTCTTTTCTTTTAAGTTGGTGTGCAATTTTCAACTAGTAACAGTACAAAATACAAACTGGTTTCATGCATGTTTATATGATGGTAATTCTAATCAACTATCTACAGTATGATACAAGTGATACTACAAGTAATATTTTCATTATTTATTTATTTATTTATTTTTTTTATTTTTTTGTCACAAAAAAATTTGAAAGCATAGGAATTGCAAAGCTTGGTTAATAGAATTGAGTTGCAAACGTGATTTCAATCATGTTGAAAATGTATCCAAGTGGATTAATTTTACATCTCAATAAATTACAATATTTATGAATTCTAAAAAAATAAATAAATCCAAATTTATCTTTAAACATATTGTCTTCAAAGAAATAATAACTATAAAAATATTAAACATTATTTTATTGAATTAAAATTAATTAATGTTTTTCTGTTAAAAAGTTTAACAATTAACTGCTGCTTAGCCTAAAAAGTGAAGTATTTATATGAAAGTCTTCTTTTCCACACTTGGTAAAATTCAGTTGCAAGGTGAAAAGAGCATAGCTTTCCTTCTGCTTCTCCCCTTTGTTTCCCTTGTTATTCTCAGAAATAGAGGAGCAGGAGAGAAGACAATAAGGAAGCCCAGAAATGCTGGAACAATCTGAGAACTAAAGAACAACTAAGGAGAACGCTTGCACGGGAGTTAATCTTGCTGTATGTGTGATCTTGCTTTCAGTGAATAAAAAGATTTTCTTGGGACTAATCGGTTTTTAATCCCTCTTTAAGCTTTCTAAAACCTGTCATTGGGATTTGGCATCATCTGGATGGACCGTGGGGGACATGAAAATGGGCGTTAGAGGATGCTGGGAGCAGGAAAGTGAAAGGGCAGAAGGGCTCAGCTTCCAGTCAAACTTGTTAGAAGTCAGCAATAAATAATTACTTCTTTTACAGCCCTTTTAAACAATACATAATATCCACAACATGAATTGAGAGTACTACCAAGCTCACAACTTTTTCATTAAATTAAGTCTCCTACTTTGAATAGATATACAAACACATAGACAATGTTGCTACACATTTTTCATGTGGCGTAGCGTTATGCGTTTTTCAAAGGGCGCGGCACCCTGCCCGTTTTTTTAAAAGTGCGGATGCGCCCTGCCCGCCTTCCTCCCCCTGAAACGCGCCCTGCTCTACCAGAAAAATTATAATGATGAGCCTTGCCCTTTCCGGGGGGGGGGGACGATGTCCGAAAGAAACTGAAAATTATGAAGTCAGCACTTTCGCTCCCAATCGAATGTCTTTTAATATGGAGGAGGTGAGAGGAGGGCGGGGAATGGGGTGACTCAGCCCCCCCCCCCCCGACACACATTGCACCTGTTCAAGAAAAAGCAATTTTTGTTCCATGTCCATGTGGTGTGTCGTAGTCTGGTGCACTTCTTTTTGAATAACAACAATATGCTTGATTATAGCGAAATGCTTCGCGTGCTGTTCTCCCTTATTTTTTACAAACAAGTCCAATTGAAAGTTTTTTTGATCATCCTTTCTCTTTTACTGATTCATGTGGTGTTCATCTTTTTTTTTTCTGCAACAAGTACAAATGAAAATGACGTTGGATCGGAGAGAGAGTGATCGCACGACGTCATCTTGTTGGAATTTAGCAAGTGACGTTCGAGTGGGGAGTTCTCCCTCGAAAATTTATCCAAGCCATAGCTTAAACGCTGGTTTTAAGTAACATAAATCAGTGATAATAACATTGATTTGAAAAGTGTTTTAATATCATAAATATTTAAAACGTTCTTACATTTTGGCGATAACTGCAACTTATAGTAACCCTGTCCTGCTCTGATTGGTTTCTGCTGCAACCCTACTTCCTATCCTCTCAGCAATTTTTTTTATTTGTTTTCATTTGGATTCGCTCATTAACAGGTTGGTTAATGGTTGATTTTTTACAACTTTGACTTTAAAATATTCAACCTTTCTCACAAACATCTATGAAAAAAAAAACACAATGAGCATACAGGGGTCTGTCCAGGATTTTTCACAGGGTCCGTTTTTTGTGAAAAACTAAATAATTTTGGGAAAAATCAAACAATTTTGAAAAAAAAAAAAAAAAAAAAAAAAAAAAAAAAAAAAAAAACAGCAATTTTTTTTAATTTAATAAAAAATAAAAATAAATTTCATTTATTTTCCTCTTAAAAAAAGCGTATTAAATGTCAAAAATGCGAAAAATCTTATTCCTGTAGCGGATGCAAAAAGATTGCAGTTTTTAAAGTGATGACATCAAAAGGATGAAAACGGAATATAAACAAATTTATTTCGGCAAAAGTTTTGTACAATTGCATTTTAAAGGTCATTGGCAAACATATTATTAATGTCTGTTAACACAATTAATGCAAAATAAAATGAAACAATCCATTTAGCGAATTCATAAAAGACTAGTTAATTTTGCTTTAAAAAATTTAAAATAATGATCTGAACAAAAAATAAAGCGAATTTTCATTTATTTGCCTCCTAGTAAAGAGTAATTAGCTTGAAAAATAAGTAAATTTCGATTTTCATATCGGATGAAGAGAGCGCATTTTTCAAAATGGAAAAAAAAAAAAAAAAACTGTAAATAAACAATTTATTAAAGTCAAATAATTTTAGAATTACATTTCATCGGGTTTACATGATGAATGTCATTAGTAATCACAGACATATTCGCCAAAAATTCGGAGAAAATATACGGTAGGGAGACGTAGCAAAACACACTACCGGACCTCAAATATTAACAGACTAAAAAATGCATTAATTCCTGAATATAACCAAAACACCACCTTTTTTTTATTTTTTTATGCACACCCTTGTGCGCTTAAAAAAGAAAAAAAAAAAAAACAGATAATTTTCTGCCAAAATAAGGTCAAAACATCGCACCAAAGATGTCAGATTTTTTTTTTTTTAGTAGCTATAATTTTAAATAGCTGATCACTACCAGAAGCAATCTCATTTTGTCTCCAACCTTAGCAATCTGTTTGCAGTTTTAAGTTCATTTCGCAGATAACTGCAATTATTATTATTTCCTTTTTGTTTAAGTCAAGAGCTGGGAGAAAAATCCTTACTCTGCATTTCCAGGGAAATCTATAGCAGCAACATCGCAGCAAGCCATTTTGATTTATGATTTGCATATGATAAAACAAACAAGCAGAACTATTAAATCAAAACAACTACCCTTTTTGTGCTGGTAATTTCTTTAAAAGAAAACAAAAAAGTGCTACATTTTACATTAAAGATTTATTCTGCTTGATCGTATTTTTGTGAAGGGTTCGTTTTGCTTGATCGTATTTCTGTGAAGGGTCCGTTAACGGACCCGAATTTCCTCTAGCCAGACCCCTGGCATATGAATAATGATTTTTTACCATTTCATAGTTCTTTTTCTTCATGAATATAGGTAGGAAAAGGTTAAACACTAACTATTGTGAGATCCCTTAATCTTTATTTCCCTGTTATTCGCCCCTTTTTCCTGAGGCAAGACTCATTTCGAATTTTGCAGGGGGGCAAAAGAGTATATATTCAATGAAAATTATACCAAAAACCAACAAAAGCCAAGCCCATTAATTTTCCAAAACCAGGAGGGGGGGGGGGCAATTGATCACCGGCCCTGATCCTCCAAAAGACGGCCTGTCGTTCCGACTGATGTTTTTCCGTATTAAAGAAGCAAAGACCTTTTATTATTATTTTTTTTTTACAACTCTGAAATTCAACACCTCAAATTTATCTCCCAAAATGGCGATATGCCCGAGTGCCTTTCATCTCCGCAAAAAGTGCCCCTTTTTTCCTTGAAAAGTGCCCTCTTTAAGAAATTTACCCTGCCCTTTTTTCAAAAAAATGTGAACACTAATGTGGCGATAGTTTTCTCCTTAGCACAGTACTTTTAGATAACCTCTAATTTTCAAGGAATATAAGTATTGAATTAAATTGTTAATAATTATTAAAAAATATGGATTGAAAGTACTCCTAGATTAGAGTGCTCACCACAGACTCCCCCTCCCCCTCTTTTTGAATTTTTATGTACAATTAACATAACTAACAATGTATTAATAATATTATTGACAATAATACGAAAATAGGTTCTGAGAAATTTGATAAATATTGAAATTATTTTGTGAAAACTAGGAAAATGGAAAAAAAATCTTTTCTCAGAAATAAATTACTATTTCTAAACTTAGAATTGTATAAGAGAGAAAAATCAGTGATGGTAGTAGGAAACAATCAAAATTATCATTAATCGGCAATCAGCCAATTTGCTTATCGGTGCATGCATCCCTAAAAGCGAGTTTGCGCTATGTAACGCGAAATTTTCATAAAGGAAACGCTGGGCGTGAGAATTATAGATTAAATATTACTTTCGATCCATTTAGCACCACTGAAAGCGGAAGTTTGCACATGGTAAGAGTCTAAACATTGCTTTGACTCAGCATATTCAAACACCCATGGTGTGATTATCTGTGTAAGAAATGGTTCAAAACGGTGTGAGGGGCACTTACAAATGCCTAAAATAATTTTTGGTTAAAAAAAAAATCCGTTTTCATACATTTTTCTACAACGCGAAATTCCGACTTGCACAAAGAGTCTTGGAACGCATCCCTCACGTAAGTAAGGAATTGACTGTACTAATATACCATTTAAGCCTCATAGGTAATAAAATATTTTCAAGCAATTTTCTAGCAAGGAAATTTTGATTGAACTTTTTCTGCCTAAACGATTGGAATTAATGTTGTCTTACATATGAGTAGTGATAAAGTTAAAATACAGTTGAATACAAATTAAAGAGACTACCCGGGAGATTTGGCTGAAACTTTCACCGTTTGTTCCTTTTAGTACTGGGAAGGTTTAGAGACCAGTTTCAACAAAATCTATTTTTTTATTTCAATTTTAGACCTGATTCTGTCTTTGTAATTTCAATTTAAAACTCCATTTTCGAAGGCTTTCATCAATCCAATCGAGTATTTAGTGTATCAACTCAACTCTCTGGCAGATAGTTGGAATTGCTTGCAACCGTAAATTTGTCGATCTTTTAAATCGCGCCAAGAGCCCTCAATAATGGAAGTTTTCCCAATAACTGTCTGAAGTACAAAGGATAAAAAAGATATTTGATTAACAGATTAATCTTTTTTTAAAAACAAATGAGATTCAGTTTCATATTTCGGAACTCCTTTAGATTTGTAGATGCTTAGATGTCATGCATTATTTTCCAAACGAGCACTATTTTGTTCTTTATCAAAGTATGTTACTATATTTTCTCGCCAAACATCCAATCAATAGTTCGTTTTCATGCCCATACTATTTGCTATGATATACCGCAATGTTGGAAATTATTTTAACGCCTTACGGAATGGTGTACATTTAGCGCCAAATATAATATTCAAATTGATTTCAGATTGCCAAAAAGTAATTGATCAGTAGATTTTTACAGCATAATTGTTCATGCGTAAATTTTTCTTTACTATTATTCACCGTTTTTTTTTTTTTTTTTTTTCTTCTTTTTTTTCATTTAAGGGAGCAGTTGACGGTCTACTTTTTTGAATTGATCAATGCATTTTTACAACGTAACTGTACATCTGTGATTTTTTTTTTTTTTTTTTTCACCATGCTTTTTTTCTGAACTTAAGGGAGCAATTGATGGTCTACTTTTTTGGATTGATCTGTGCATTTTTACAACGTAATTGTACATATGTACATTTTTTTTTCATTGTTCACCGTGCTTTTTTTCTTTTTTTTTTTTGAAATAAAAGGAGCAATTAATGATCTATTTTTTTTTGGATTGATCAGTGCATTTTTACAACGTAATTGTACATATGTAAATTTTTCTTTATTGTTGTTCAGCGTGCTTTTTTTTTTTTTTTTTTGAATTTAAAGGAACAATTGATGGTCTACTTTTGTAAATATGTATATTTCTCTTTATTACTGTTCACCGTGGGTTTTTTTTTTTCTTTTTTACTTTCTTCTATATCTAATATATAGAAGAAAGTATTGGTTTCGTGAAAATTTTCGAATGTCGAATTTTGGCGGATTTGCACGTTTTGAGGTGCGCTGAGTCCATTTCGACCATTTTTGGAAAATGTCTGTCTGTGTGTCTGTCTGTGTGTCTGTCTGTCTGTGTGTGAGTCTGTATGTGTGTGACCAGTTTTTGTGGCCGCGCTGGAGCAAAAACTACTGCATGAAATCGAACAAAAATTTTTGCACATATGTACCACTATGTGAACTGGTGCACCTGACTTTTTTTAGCGAATTCCTCCAAGGGGGGTGGAGCAATCGCACGTGTTCTGCGCGGAGGTGATTGCTATATCTCAGGAAGTAACCGGCGGAATCAAACGAAAATTAGTCCATAGGTAGACCCTACTGAGTAAAGGTGCTGATTCAATTTGTTTGTCAATATCTCAAAGGGGGGTGGAGCAATCGCACGTGTTCTCCGAGGGGGTGACTGCTATATCTCAGGAAGTAACCAGCGGAATCAAACGAAAATTGGTCCATAGGTAGACCCTATTGAGTACAGGTGCTGATTCAATTTGTGTGTCAATATCTCAAAGGGGGGTGGAGCAATCAAAAGTGCTTATTTTGTCATTGCACCTACTGTATCTCGGGAAATGTTGCTGCGATTTGAATGAAATTTGGAATAACACTAACCCAATATGGAAGCAAGCATCGATTAAATTTTGGCGCCAATCGCCATAGGGGGAGGGCGGGGTGATTTTTGCGCTTAGTCAACAATGCGAAAAATTAATTCATTAAAAAATCGCTTTCACGCTATTTAATTATAAAAACATCTGAAAACTTTCAATCATTTGAAATTTTTAACTGTTGCCAATTTCTTTTTACTAACAAATAAAATGTTTGCAATTAATCTAAACAAGGCTTTTGCAATGATTTCCAATTTCGCTCATTGATTCTGCATTTGCAGGGTTATTACGATAATTGGGAAATTGGAGCTGTCTCCAATTATTCGAGCGAGTACGTATTTTATTTTGTAACCGGAATTCATAAGATAGATATAGAAGAAAGTTTCGTGACGGCCACGACAGCTAGTTTAAAAGGAGCAATTGAAGGTCTACTTTTTTGGAATGTCCAGTGCATTTTTAGAACGTAATTGTAAATGTGTAAATTACTCAGTTATTGTTCACCGTGCTTTTTTTTTTTTTGAATTTAGAAGAGCGATTGATGGTCTTTGGACTGTCCAGTGCATTTTTGCAACGTAATTGTAAATGTGTACATTTCTCTTTATTTTTGTTCACTGTGCTTTTTTTATAACTTTAAAGTAGCTATTTGTGGTCCAGTCACATTCTATTGTAAATATGTCGATTTCATTTTATTACTATTCATTGCACTCTCTCTCCTTTTTAATTAATTTAAAAGAGCTATTCATGGTCCTGTCACATTATACATTTTATGTGTCTCTAAATTTTATTTTCAAAACGAAGATCTCTTTTACACGATTTGTGGAGAGCTTCTTCGTCTTGATGTGTAAATAAAATTCCTATCTAAAATCAAATTATGTGTAAAGTTTTTCATTGTTCAGTATTTTTTTAATTTTTATAAAAATAATTGGTGGCCTATTTGTAGATTGTTCAGTGCGTAACTTCAACTTTGCTTGATTTAGAATTTTTAAAATCTTTCATGCCTATTTTCAACAACGCTTTAAAGATTTTTACATCCAAAACACCATGTGGAGGCGATATATACATCTAGGCAGAACAACGTCTGCCGGGTTCTGCTAGTTAACAGTATAAATTGAAACAATTGTATTGCTTTTAAGAGGAATGTACTTTGTTAAACTTCTTAGCAGTTTCAAAATCGTCCTATTTCAAATTTTAAAATTACGCTTCTTTATCATAAGATTTAGTTTCCTACATATTTTTAGAATTAAAACATTGATTTTCCATGATTAATTGCTAATTCATCTATGTGGTCTTATGCTATAGGAGGAAAACTGATTATAACAAACTAAATAAATAAATCAAATAAAAGTTAGAAAATAAGGAATTCGAAAAATACTGAAAACTAAGAAATGTTTAATGCTAGAGAAAGTATACGTTGAATATTGAACGTAACCTTTTGCTGAATGTTGAATAAAATTTCTAAGAACTACTTAGTAATAGATTTACTAAAAATTAAAACTTTGTACATTGCTCAGCCTAAAACAGACTAATGCTTTTAAGATAATATTACAAATATAATCGAGCCTGCTTATTGGAATATCGGTTTTAAAGAATATCCTGCTTAATGTAATACATTTTTTATGTACCAAATCATTAGACTACATTATTTTGTTCCTGGATAATAGAATATCATGCTTATTAGGCTTTTTCGTGGCAAAATGGCTGTTTCATTAAGCAGGCTTGGTGGTAATTCTTAAGCATTTTTTTTCTGAAATCCTCGACAATTCTGTAGAAATAAATACAATTTCTTAGATTCAAAAGAGGAATAAAAAGACTTTACCATCCGGAGAATGTGGAGATGGCACTGGTGATGCAGACATCTGTAATGAGTATGCAAGATAAATATCACGTTCCTTCACAAACACACGACTGAGCTCAGGAAATTCTCCCGTCATTTCAGCCAGCATTTCTTCCAGTAAATCTTTTTGTTTACACCGCTCTATTTCCTCCTTACTATAAAAAACCATTTAATTAGTTTAAAGAAACATTAAATATAAACATAGTTATTGGTTATATAAGAAATTATAATCAAAACAATTTTGCCAGACCCTTGCTAATTCCATGGGTTAAAGTGACCAATTCATAAAATACAGTACATTTTTCACAAAAAAATGTAGGAGAAAAAAGAGAGTTTAATGTAACAGCATTTATTAATTTTTGCACATACAATGTTAAAAAGAACATCACTGAATTACTCTTGAATACAGAACTATGCACATTATTGCTCTTTCAATTTTATGCAGTGACAATAAAGTAAATTAAAATCTGTCTCACACACACTCACACACTAAATAAATAAAATAAAAATAAAGAAAGAAAGAAACAATAATAATGATTTGGGGGGGAGGGGGGGGGTGATTTCAATTTTAAATTGAAAATAACATAGAAAAAGCCTTTCTTTGAAACCCTAAAGGTGATTCCTTCAATTAACTGGAATTAGGGTCCAAGTTTCTTTTTTTTTTTTTTTTTTTTGTTCTCTGGAGCAAGCTGCCTTGCAATAACGAATGATTTTACTAATTACATCAATATTTTCTGCTTGGTGTTTGCTTGGTCTATTTGTACGTGAATTATGTTCATCAATATGAAATCACATTCTGTTCCTCGAACCATGAAGTTTCAAGAGAATATTCTGGTAAGGATAAATGGTCTTTCCTGATTACAGAATGTGGCAAAAATAAAAAAGATTGGGAAGTGCATAATTAAAAAACTACTGCAGTGGGAATCATTTTATAGAAGCCTTTATCTCATTATTGATTAAAGAAAATAAATAATAATTTTATTGATTTTTTTAGGTAATTACTCACAAGCCAAAAATATAACTCTTTTAAACTTAAGCTATATCAACGTAATTAGCAGTACTCGCACGGTGATGCCCATGCAATAAATGTAAAGGAAGTCAACTGAATAAATTTAAATTCACAACCCTCTGAAGTAAAATTATTATATTCTTTAATTCGAATGTGCACCACAACTTTTCAAATTTTACTACAAGTTCTGTTAAAGTTTACAACAATTCGGAAAAAAATCAAAAATAGATAAGATTAAGTTAAGTAAGTAAGTAACAGGAGAAATTAATTATTCAAATTTAGTCAATTTTCAAAGCTTAACTCTATACGCAAATTTAAACCACAATGTAACTTAAGGGATGAAAGAGCAGTTTGTCTAGAAAATGGACCTAGTGTTTCAGTTTTGTGTATAGAATTTAAGCCTTGGAAATTGACTAAATTTGAGTAATTAATATCTCCTGTTCTAATTAACGGAGAGAAATGAGTCAAAATTTTCTTGTTCAGGCAAAAAAAAAGTGCTTGGGTGATGAAACATTCAATAATTTGCCTTTCCAATGCAACATAGCACAAAAAGGTACATGCAACTTTTTATACTCATTTGATTATCAAAGAGTTAAAAGAATTTATAAAGTTACCTTATTGGATCTTTAGATCTAAGTATATGCCAAGCAATCCGCAACTTTTGCCACCAATTTAATGTTGCTAAAGCTCTTTGTAAAGTGATATGAATAGGACGATCTCCCAAATGAACTAAGCAACCAGGTATTTGCTTTGCCTAAAAACAGAAAGAATAAAACATAAGTACTAAAATATAAGTTTTTTAAAAACATTCTTGAAGAATTAGAGTACTTTTGCACATTTTTATAATCAAAAAATTTATCAACATCAATTAGAAAATTCACATCAGATACATATTCATGTTTTTATCTCAGGGGTGGTGCTGATTGGCTATAGCATGTAAAAGATAGGGTATGTGAATCAAGTACCCTTGTGAAAAAGGGCCTGATTTTTGAAATATAAAACTTCTCAAAGAGCACCATCACTTCAACTGGTCACTTTCTCCCCCTTGAAGTTCTTGAAAATTAAGCCATAGAAAAATAAAATAAATTTTCATCCTAAAGAATTACAACCAGAGGTGTTAAAGGTCTATCAGCTATTTCTTTGTACTTTTGATTTTCAATAGCTATGCCACTCGAAAATTTGAAACGTTTACTACCTGGAGGGGCGGTGGAGAATCCAGGCTCTGCTGCTGTTCCCAAGAGAGAACTATATGCAGTTCTTATCTTTTACGTTAGAAATTCCTCTATCTCTATTGACTAAACCTATGTTGATCTTTGATAGACCTTGATATCGACCGATCAGGATTTATGGGCCATACATAGATGGTCAATGTCAAGGTCGAATTAATAAAAGTTTTTTTTTTTTAAAATAAGTGTATGCTTTTAAAGTGAAGGCGGTTTAAGTAATCTCAACTGATCTTTTTAGGTCTAGAAAATTCGTCAACCATGACATCCAGTGGAGGATTTACCATGTAGCAATTTTAAGGGCCCTCCAAACTGTAGGGGTCTTGAAGGGGATTCAAAGATGCATAGAATAAATGCAAGCAGATAAAAAATACATTGTGATGGCTTCCAAACCTGTACAGCGGCTGCTGATAATATTTTCTGTATAAAACGAGAAGTTTACTGAATATTTTTGCCCAAAATAGTACTGCCTAGTATAGTAGGACATGTATGTCAGGACTATTAGGACCAAACAGAAGAAAATCCAGACTCATTATGACCCAAGTGGAAGATTCTGGCTAGGCTAGTGGCAAATACAATTAGAAACATACATACTTCTGTAAAAGCTCTTCTAAATTCACCACCAGGAGCCATGCCTAGTTGTCTTGTTAAATAAGCTGACATGCTTAATAAAAGGAGATGTACAACACTCTGAAGCATTCCATTCTAGAAAGAAAGAAAAACTGAATTACAGGCATCAAACACAGGACAACAAATGTGCAAAAAAATTTTAAATGAAGAACAAAAACTGTAGTTTATTTCAATCAGTGGTTGGAAAAGCATAACACAACATTAAAATGCTACTCAACTCCTCCCACCAGAAGAAACATTGCAGAATGTTTAATTAGTATCATTTAATGAATCATTAAAAATACAAAAAAAAAATCAGACAGCATCAAAATTTGTATTATACAGTAGGAAACCAATAAAATCTCTGGATAGCAAATAATCTTTTTTTTTTCCTTCGTCATCAAACTCAATAAGGTATGAAGAAAAGTCATGACTTTATTAGCAAGAAAATTTATAACGAGAGTGTAGGAATGAAAAACATGCGTTCACAGAATATATGAAGGGCTCAGGCCTAAATAATGGTAATGTGCAATGAGTTACCGCCCGTAAGCCAGGGCTGAGGCAGAACTGTAGCAAATGCACCCACAGCTACAATAAGAGGATTTTTGCCTCCGGCTCGATCATTGGCTATTCCTAACTGAGGAGCCCATAATAAGGGCGAAACTGCAATCTTAGGATGCTATGATCAAGCTGTAGGTGCATTTGCTAAATAATGGTATCTGAAAAAATTGTATTATTTGGTGAAAACTATGAGGGCATACAAACAAAAATCTAACAGTTTACTGAGACACGCAGTACTTAATTAATGTACCCACTTTGTTTTTAAAATCAAAATACTTACTACAGTAATTTCTGGAGCTCTTCACAGGCCATATTTTTGAATTTAAAATATGCGAGAAACCACTATTTGCACCCGAACTCTTTATATTATGAAAATATTTATCAAATAAAAATTAAGCGTTAATAATTCATTTTCTACATACCTGCTCTATTGCAGCTCTAATCTTCTGAAAATTGATATTTTTAGTCTCTTCCAGTATAGTTTCTTCATCTAAGGTCAAAATATTAACCCTGCTTTTACACAATTCAATCATTACAACATCTGGTTGAACAGCTCGAATGGTCTAGAAAATGAAAAAAGAATTAGGTAACAAAAAAGGCCAAAATTATAAAACTAGAGCTTTACACTAAGTAAATGTTTGAGTGCAAAATAAAATAACTATAAGCAATTTATGAAATTAAAAGCACAGTAAGTGTTCATATTTTTTTAGTTAAATTGGGTTGATTGCAGCAGTTTGTGATCACTTTCTGGCAAAATAATCAAGCAAAAAACAGAAACAGTGTGGCAAGTTTTAGAACCTTATGGGTCACGACTGTCATGTTACCTTGATGGTCATGTGACATCTCTAATGACATCATCCATCTAACAGCCATTGAGAAACGACCTTTAAATGAACATACATACAGGCATAGATATGGATGCATTTTAATAGCATATATTGGCACTTTCTTAAGCACACTGATCAAGAAAAAACTAATATGACACACAAAATATGCATTTTAAGTTGCATAAATTCGTAATACAAAGGGTGTGTCTTTTTTTTTTTTTTTTTTTAAATGCATAACTACTGTTTTGATTTAAAAATTACATAAAAGAGCAAACATTTGTGAATTAACTGTTCATTGCTCTTTTTCAAGACCACGACATTTGAAGGAAGAAAAAATTGAAGGGACAATGTGGATCCATTAAAAAAGTTCCGAGTATAGTTGCTTCTTTTAAAATAATAAACATTACATCAATACTGGTTTATCATTAGTAATTTCTTACTCTTGTATTTCCGATTACTAGTTCCTTGTTACAGAATTAACCATTTCAGTGTATCCCAGTGGTGGCCAACCCGCGGCACGCGTGCCACAATGTGGCACGCGAAGACTTTTTTAAAAAATTCTAAAATTGAGGGAAAATGTCGATCTCAAAAATATTGATAAAAACTAAAACCCTTGAACCGATAAATATAATGATATTGTGACGATTAAGTGTCAGGGGTCTGACTTACTAATTGTCTTTACTACAATATTGTAAAGTACTTAGCGGTAGCTTCGGCGCTTCGGGCATCCAACGAGAGCTGTGACGTTACAAACAATGCTTTGTAAAGCATATTTGTGCTTGACACGAATGAAACTTTCAATGCTGCAGAATGGATTCTTGATCTGCAATAATTTCAGCTACGGATGATGAAATTAAAAAAAAAAAAAAAGTTAACTCTGCAAGTAAAATTAAGAAACCAGGTTGGACAAAATTCGGTATGGTTGCACAAATGAAGATCCTTAAATTGCTTTTGTTACATTACTTGAAAATAATTTGGGAAAAACCCTTCAAAAGTATTATCGAATTATTTATCACTAACTTCTTGACAAAGAATGAGACTTTTTCTCTGCTAGAGACCCTGTAGAGTTCACTGTATTAACAAACTACGAATTAGAGTTCTGAATGTTTTGCGAACTTTTCCCAGGAAAAAGAGGGGAGCATGACAAGTTACTCCTTCGTTGAAATGTGCAATAGCTGTCCAAAGGAAAATAGTCATAAGATTTTCGAATTTTAGGGAGTGTGTTTTTTAAAATGTCTGGAAGGAAAGCAGTGAGGACTTGCTACTTAGGAATGAAGAATAGCAAATGAATTTAGCTATGCCATTCATCTCTTATTATCCGGCCTTCAAGTAAGTTAAATTTAAGATGGTACAAAAAAAGTTTCTTAAACCAGTATAGGCCATCTATATTCTTTTATGATGAAACTTCAGTTTCTTTCTCTGTACTTTTGAGAAAAAAGAATAAAACATTAAATTTAACACTGAAAGCATCAACCCTAATTTAATAATTTTCCCCTATTTTAAGTATACATTCAGTGTTAGGTTTGATTTTTAGGATCATAAAAAAATCCTGATCTTTTCAAATTCTTTGTCTATTTCTCTGCAAGACACTTGTAGAGAAACCTTAACTCTTCACTCCTTTCCGCCTATATCTCCACTAGAGAGCGCTGCAAGCGCTATTAGAATACGTAAGTATGTTACGTATGTTATAATTTTAGAGAAGCACTTGGCCTCTTGGGATTTGAACTTCGAGCACACGAGCTCTGCTCTGTGCAAGCGATTCAATCGCTTCCTTTTGAAACTTCATCATCAGCTTCTTGTAAATAACCATTTGTACATAGTGTTTAATAGTTTCAATTAAAAATGTTAAAAATTGGATGAAGAATTCTTCAATTAAGTATTGTGTCATCTTTAGAATGAACCACCGACAGCTTAGAACTTAGTTTTGTTAAAAATCACAAAATCGGAATAACCTTCCGTAACAACACTACTTGTTACCCTTCTGAAATCCAAATCAGAATTACTGACCTTTTGCATTGGTAATCGAATATAAGAGCTTACTTCAAAAGAAAGTCATCCACTTTATATAGAAATTTGTACCAACAATTTTTTTTTTCACATTTGCACACTTTAGCCGTCTGATGCTGTTGTAGATTTGGTTCAAAATACGCTTCTAAACGAATATTTTTTGTTATGAATGCAAAAAATCTAAATACCGTTGAATATTAATTGATAGCACTTAAAACACTTAAATTTCTTAGGATTCTCAAGAACTAATCCTAAAATTAAAGACTTGGTAAAAAAGATACAGACTCATAAACCGCATTAAGTACAGACTGTTTAATTTTTAGAATAGAATGTTTGATGTTATTTGTTTCTTTTTTAAGCATGAGCCAACTGACAGAACTTGTAAAAGTGTTTATTAACGATAACTCTTCAGTTCGGACTTGTTTTATTTTTATTATCATTTAGATTTCAATTGCTCAGATTTACGAGAGAAAATGTTTCATTTGAGTAAGAATTACATAGCGAACTAACCTAAAATTTTTAACTTATTTAAAAAACATTTCAGTTTGTTGGAAAAATACAATGTGGCACGCTGAGCTTTTTCTCTGCAGATAGTGGCACTTTCCCTAAAAAGGTTGGCCACCCCTGGTGTATCCTGATGCCAAATATATTTAAATTGCCTGAAATATTCAGGTAACATTGGCAAGAGATAAAAATAATTTTTGGAAGAGGAAAAATAAGTTCAAAATCTGAACCTGAAAAGCCAAGTCAAAACCTAGATTTCAAATCTGGAATTAAAAATTTACTATTAAAACCGTTCGCGCTGCACATCTGCTAGTGTATCTTTACACGAACCATTTTGGGCTACTTTCAACCCCTCCGTTTCTCAAGAACTACTTCATCTACATGCTTTAAATTTTGTAAGTCTATTAGAGTGACATAGAACACCCATAATTCTAAATTTTATGAATATATCTCTTTTAGTTTTAAAGTTATTAATATTTGAAAAGTGAAAATATGGCGATTTTCTTATTTAGATTATACACTCACTCATCAAAATGTTTACCTACTTCCAAGTGTCTCAGGATCTTAAAATTTGGCATCAAGGTATACTTCCATACACTAACTATGGGAAAACTCTAAAAAGTCCAAAAACTACATTAAAAAAGCAAGAAAAAAAAAGCACTTTTTTAATGAGTATCTTGGCGCAATTTATAAATGGTTCGTCAAACAAAAGTGCCAAAATGCTTGTAAAACGTTGCCAAAAATAAAATACTAAAGTTTAAAATAAAATGTTGTATTGTAAGCTGTTTCAAGGCTTAGTTTGCCTTGACCAGGGTTCATACTCAAATTTTAAAATTAAAAGGAAGGAGTTTTTAAGGAGTTTTGCAAGAGTTCATTTCAATTTTTAAGGACTTTCCCAGTCGAAATACTTATTTTTTAGCAACAAACCTCAAAACATTCTTTTACAATTCTTATGGTGTTTATTTTTGCAGTCATATAATATATTGAGTAACATACTAAATTGAAAGTCAAATATGCAGTTATTGCTACTTGAATGTTAGCAGGCTCCGAATCCAATTCAAGTATGGAGGGGGGGGGGGATAAACCATTGAAAAATATTTTATTTTGAGGATGAATAAAAAGAAAAGTTATAAAAAAAATAATAATAATGTAAAAAAAAAAAATTAGTGTGTTCTTAAAAACAAGACTCTCCTTAGTTCTCCCATAACTCAGGGATGAAAACAGCTCTAAGTCAAAAAAGAGGAAGAAATGTGGGGCATAAAAATTCGGATAGATTTTTTTTTTCCATTTATGTTAGGCGAAATTTCCTCTTAATTTTCGCCACGAAATCGAAAGTAAAATTGGTACATTGAAGGCATATATTTAAAACCTATTAATTGCTCATTCCCTATTTCTTTTTAAGTCATTCATAACAATGTAGGGGGAAAAGGGGGGGGTGCAATTTTAGATGGATTAGAGACGTGTACCTCAAGAAATGAATTTTTTAACTAATATTGTATGGTCTTTAATTATTTTGATAAATTTTAAAAGGCTAAAATAATTATAACTAAGATCTCGAACAATTTAGCTGAATTTGCCCTATTTCCACCTGCGAAACGGAAATTTTAAGTTTTTGGCAGCATGCCAAAATAGAATACACATAGTTTGCAGATAATTGCATGTCATCCTTGAAGATTATTCAATCCTGCTGCATCCAAAAAACATTGCCATTATTTTGGAAGCTGGAAGTAATTTCAACCTCTACTGTTTTAAATCAACTTATTTTAAGCTAAAAATTGTAATAAGGTAACTGAAAATAGTAGAGGTTAAAACAACTTCAAACTTTCTAAAGCTTTGACGATTGACACTATTAAAGTGCACAGAATTTTGTTTAAAACTTTTCAAATTAAGGATTTAAAGGTAAAATCAAAATAAATTTTCGTCGTTTGCCTCTTGACAGAGTATAGTAAACTTCATAAATGCGAAAATTCTTATTCCAATGGAGGATGCAAAAAGATCGCGATTTCCATAATGAACGAATTAAAAGGTTAAAAAAGCGACATATAAAAGGATTTATTCAAGTAAAAATGTTTTAAATTAACATTTTAAAGCTCTTCAGTAAACATAATAGTGATAGCAATAAAGTAATTGAAGCAAAATTTAAATTAAATCAGAGACTTAAATTAAAATTTTTTGTCTGTCATAAAAAAGAGAATTTCGCTTGAAAAATTTTAATTTTCGATTTTAATAGAAATAAAAAGACATTTTACTGATTTGCCCCGTAATAAAGTTAAGTACGCACCAAAAATCAGAAAAATTCTATTGCCAAACCAGATGCAAACAGATTGCATCATTTAAAATGAAGGCGTTATAAGTATAAAAACGGCAAATAAAACAATGTATCAAAGCAAAAAAAATTTAGAATGTTCTTTTAACAGGTCTACTTGATCAATATTATGAATAATTACCGACTTAATCGTCGAAAATTTGGAGTAAGGAAAAAAATTTCGGATGCAGGAAGATAGAAGCGTAACTAGATTTCTGGTATTAACCCGTGAAAAAATACCAGAATTCTGGTATAATATTCAAACACAATCTTGGGATTAGTAGTAGAAGAAAATACTCAAAAGCTTATATTCACAGAATTAAAAATAAGGAGTTTGTAAGGAGATTATAGCAAAGTTCAGGAGTTTTAAGGGCCCTTATTTTTTCTTATTAAAAAGCAGGAGTTTATAAGGAGTTTGTAAGGAGCGTACGAACCCTGTTGACGGAAGATTAAAATGGTTTATCAAGATGAAATAAATAATTCGAATTCTAGAGATTGACTATGCCACCTTGCGGTGAGTTAAGATATTAACCAAGTAGTTAAAATATTCTATTCCTCTTTTAAGAAAAATATAGGGTAAACACGAAGAAAATTTTACCTGTTTCTTTCGTTATTGATCATAAATCCTATTATTTATTTGATATTTATTTGAATTACAAGTAAAATCATTTAAATTAAAAATATGTCGAATGTAGCATGGTCTATGTTATATTTGCATTGTCAGCGTAACTGAAATCTCATGTTATGTGTGTATTAATTGGTGTCTAAATGAAAGCATAACCGTTACTTCGGCTTTTCAAAAATGCATGATATCCCAACAAGAACATAAATGTGAAAAAGGAGCCAAGTTCGGTTGAAACAACGTTTGGGCAGTTTGAAGCAGCGGTGCCACCGACAAAAGAGTTGAAATCCAACAGGCTCCAAGTTCTATAGCTGTTCTGTTAACTACAGTCGTGAGAGTTATTGAAATGTTCATTAATTTATTTTAATAACATTTCGTTAGTTCCTTTCATATCGGCTTCGGAACTGGGCAAGTTTTAATCGTCACGGAGTTACGTTCAAAAATGTCCGACTTCCGTCAGTTAGAAATGAACTTGCCAAGTTCCGAAACAGATATGAAAGGAACTAACGAAATATTATTAAAATAAATTAATGAACATTTCAATAACTCTCATGACTGTAGTTAACAGAACAGCTATAGAACTTGGAGCCTGTTAGATTTCAACTCTTTTGTCGGTGGCACCGCTGCTTCAAACTGCCCAAACGTTGTTTCAACCGAACTTGGCTCTTTTTTCACATTTATGTTTTTGTTGGGATCAAGTGTACAAATATAATCCCAACACACTTGAAAAGTTTCAGCAGAAGATAGAAAACACTGTAGCTCTGTTACTGTCTTTTTCTTTAGCGAAATCTCCCGTGATTTTGAGGATGCGTCAGTTCTGCTCTGATTTTATCAAAATAACTGAGAAAATCTAGAGGTAAAAGGCTGCAAAATAATATGTTCAATCATCCTTCCATTGTAACGTTGAAAAAGACTGATTGGAACCAGCAAAAATTGTCTTTGATACTTTTTGCTTTCGAGAATGGTCAGTATACCTCAATGCAAAACTGTTGAAAACAAACTCAAGAACAGCATACATTAACGTTAATAGTGGTCATTTTCAGCATTTTCTGTGCAGGGCAGTTCTGTATATGAATGCCAATATACCTCGCGCCCAGGTGATATACATTAGGGTAGCTTTTATTTTGGTCACACTGCATAAAGATGTATGCGTTAATTCAAATCGCCAAACTACTGAACTAAGTATATAAAAAATAAATAAATAAACTCACTCTTGTGACATCTTCTTGGCTCTCTGTACTAAAGTGAGCAGTCCCAACCACATAAACCTTTGAACCTTCATTTGTGGTTAAAACTGTGACAGTTTCTGGTAGATCCTGCTCAGATATTTTAGAGCGGAATTGCCATTTTATAGCTGATGGATATAACTCGGGTTGCCCTAGTTCATCTGTTTCATCTTCTAAATCTGATTCTTCTTCACTTTCACTGCCACTGAACCCATCTAATACAAAAATAGAAAAAAAATATCAAATAAATCACTAAATTTTCTTTGAGAAAAAATAATACAGATTTAGAGCTAGTAATATTTTTTCTATGAGAACAATCTACCATTTTATTACACAGACACACATAAAAAAGCTACAAGCTGCTGAATTCACCTCTTCATCCCTTCAGCCTAAATTTAAAACTTTTAACAATGCTTAGACAACATTTAATCAAACAGTATTGTGACTTTTTCCCATTCTTTACGAAAAATAACACAGCGAACAAAGGTGCACTAAGATGTGGCACAGGGTGAAAGAAAGTTTATTAAAATTTAGTTTCTTATACTTAACAACAACACAGTATTTTTAAGAAGGTCTATGAGACTTCGGTGCCATTACCATGCTTTCAAATTAAGAATATATTTCATACAGAACTGCTTAAAGAATTAAGATTAAAAAATTGTAACTTTTTATACTTTTTAAGAATTTTACTGTGTGGAACAATTATAAACAAAATATTTAAAAATTGAATTACTCTATAACAAGCAGTCTTTTTGAAAAAAGAAAAGTAAGACTAAAAGAGAAATATTGAAAGTATTTACCAGGCAGTTGAACTTTCACACTCTGTTGGGAATCAGATTTGCATTCGGAAGTATTCATAGTTGCTATAGATGCAGAAGAATCATCGGTGGAAGACGTCTTCAAACCATTTTTATCCATAACATACACAGAATTGTCACTAGGGGAGCTCTCTTCAAAACTATTACTCTGAGATTGCTCGGAATCAATTTCCTGTGACCCAACAGTATCTACATCTTCATTTGAAATATTTGGTTCATTATTAAAATTGTTGTCCGACACTGGTCTGCCTTTTGATAATACTGCTGCATAACTATTAATAGTAGAAGAATTAGAGTTCTGAATGTCAACTAAGTCGTTATTTTCAATTCGAGTGCCCATGATGTATTTTGTTTCATTGAAGTTATGACTAGCAAAATGTCTTGATTTCAGGTTACAAATTCCTGGAAAGAAATAATAAATTAATAATAGCTGTAGTAAATTTGTTAATTAATTGAAACATTATTCTGGATATTTTTAAGAGATGAAAATTCACTCTTCGAGTTATGAAGCACATTAAACAATTCTGTATGAGCTATGTTCATTCAAAATTACGGAAATAATTATTTGTTTGATGATAACAGAAGCGGCTCACGAGTCCTTTAAATGAAGATTCAGAGAACAAATTTTGAAACTTAACATGCAGATGTGAAGTAACTTGCAAGACTTTTTTAAAAGACGTTTTCAAATTTATTTAATTATTATTGATTTTTTGAGCAATGACAGAAAGCCATATGCAGACTTAGATAAAATGTAAAACTGTCTGCAAACTTAAATAATTTCTTTAAAATTTTCTGCAAAAAAAAGGGGGCTTCTGAATTCTAAAGTGCTACCAACAACAAAAATATCAAGTTGTATGAAGTGCAGGTTCTACCATGAGGTTGGTTGTCAATCCGTCATGATTAATGAATGTGTCAGTTTCGTATGTAACAAGCTACTGCCCCACAATGAACAAAATCAAGACACATTTCAGATAGAAAACTTCCTAAATTTATAACTTTTTTAACAAAATGCAAAAATTTTCTGCAAACTTCGAAAGTTTTCTGCGAACGGCGTTCGCGAGTTCGTCTATATTATCTGGGTTTGGCCATATGTTTTTTGCTAGAGCTGAGTGGTTCCTTACAATAATATTTTAGTTGTGTTTTCTTAAAATTAGTTAATAATAATTAATGAGGGTAAACATTCTTGAGCATTATCACTCTTGCAATTATTCTTACAAATATTAGGTTGTCGTACAAGCAACAATAATCTGAATCAGATATTTCAGTATCAGACTTAAGAATTGTCAGACAAACTGAACAAATTATTCATTTTTAAGGTTAAGATCTTCACTTGTAAAAATGATTGTTTGCTTTCCCATGTAGTATTTTTTTTATTCTTTCTAGTTTTTGTTTCTTTTGTCCTACCTCCTCACTGAAGAAATATACAATTATAGGATACAAATGTAAGCTTAGCTGCTTTTCAGATTTTTTTTTTTTTTTTACATTCCAGCAGAAAATACTGAAAATTTTATTACAGCCAAAGCAACTGGTACATTTAAATTGCACGACAACATAGTTGCATAGTTGTCAAGTTTTAAACTTTACAAACATTAGAAAGTTATTCAGTTTTTACAGGAAGTTTCAATAATATCTGTGGCATGGGCATGTAATAAAAAAGTTTAAATTACCATTCATTACAAAATATTGAAATGGCAAATAACAATGAGAAAATCAATCTAGCGTAACAATATATTGATTTTTTTTTGCTTATCAATATAAAAACTATTCTCTCAGTCACTATCTTATTTGAGCTAATATTTTGAAAAGTGCCAATTTGAGTCCCAAATGAATTTTCACTAGTATTTCAATAACTAGTAAAAAAAAATAATTTTCCCCAGAAAGAAGACAAGGTTTTGCTTTCATTTCATCTAATAACATCAGGAAAAAAAAAATTTCTTCAGAAAATATTGTTTTTATACATCAAAAATCAGATCGGTAACGTGTCCCCAGTAGCAAAGCTTAGCATGCAAATAGGTCATGCGCACTTTCTAGCTTCCCAAAAAAACGCACTTGCACAAAAAACAATATAATAAACTACAGAAATGGTGTCAGGAGCATCTTTTGTGCAGTGCAGTGTCATTTATTTTGTTGTTACATTTCAGTTTAATTTTAAATCACATTTAAAATTCTAGCAATTTGAAGCTGGGACACGTCATTTTCTCCTTCTTCTGACAAAGATAATTTTTTTTGTATCCTTTCTAAATGGATTATACCTAATCAACTGATACTTGATGGCACAAAATTAAATGGAGCACCAATCAATAAAAAATACACTTAATGGGTGGTAGTTATGAGGTAATATTTAGAAAAGTGCCAATTTGAGTCCTAAGTGAATTTTCACTAGTACAGGGGTCTGTCCAGGATTTTTCACAGGGTCCATTTTTTGTGAAAAACTAAATAATTTTGTGAAAAATCAAATAATTTTGTAAAAATCAAACAATTTTGAAAAAAAAAAAAAAATAAAAATGCAAAAAAAATTATTTTTTTGAATTTAATAAAAAATAATAATAAATTTCATTTATTTTCCTCTTAAAAAAGAGTATTAAACATCAAAAATGCGAAAAGTCCGATTCCTGTAGCGGATGCAAAGAGATTGCAGTTTTCTAAGTGATCATTAAAGTGACATCAAAAGCATAAAAACGGAATATAAAATAATTTTTTTTGAATTTTTTTTACAATTGCATTTTAAAGGTCTACGGTAAACATATTATTGATGTCTGTTAACACAATTAAGGTAAAAATAAAATGGAACGATCGTTTAACATTTAGACTCATAAAAGAACAGTTCATTTTGCTTTAAAAATCTAAAATAATGATCTGAGCAAAAAATAACGCGGATTTTCATTTATTTGCCTCCTAATAAAGAGTAATTAGCTTGAAAAGTAAGTAAAATTCGATTTTCATATCGGATGCAGAGATCGCTTTTTCCAAAATGAAAGCATCAGAAATATAAAAACGGTTTTTAATAATTTATTAAAATCAAAAATTTTAGAGCTACATTTCATCAGGTTTATATGATGAGTGCCATTAATAATCACCGACATATTCGCCAATAATTCGGAGGGAAAAATACGGTACAGAAATATAGCAAAACAAACAATACCAAACTTCCAATATTAACAGACGCAAAAATACATTAATTCCTGAATATAACCAAAACACCACCCTTGTAAGCATTAAAAAATAAATTAAATAAATGAAATTAAAAAAAAAAACAGATAATTTTCTGCCAAAATAAGGTCAAAACATCGCACCAAAGACGTCAGATGGGGATAATTTTAATTTTAAATAGCTGATCCCTCTACCCAGAAGCAATCCCATTTTTTCTCCAACCCTAGCTATCTGTTTGCAGTTCTAAGTTCATTCCGCCGATAATTGCTATTATTAATTATTATTTCCTTTATGTTTAAGTCCATAGCAGGGAGAAAAATCCCTACTCTGCACTTCCAGAGAAATCTATAACAGCAACATCACAGCAAGCCGCTTTGATTTGCATATGATAAAACAAAGCAGAACCATTAAAGCAAAACAACTACCTTTTTTAAGTTGTTAATTTCTTCAAAAGAAATCAACAAAAAGTGCTACATTTTACACGAAAGATTTTTTGCTTGCCGGAGCATCGAGCAGGAGCATCCAGCATCTCAGGGCAGGCAGGAAGTGCCAACTTTTTTTTTTTTTTTTCGCAAAGTTGGCAGATAAGCGATTCCCTTCTTTAACTTCAAAAAAGACCCAAAAGTCATGGGCTTTTGCCCAGAAATATGCTGTGCTTTATTTTGATTTCAGATTTGTTTTTTGAATGAATAATGTGTGAAATGTACGTTTGTTTGATCAGCATTTTGTGAAGGATCCGTTTTGCTTGATAGTATTTTTGTGAAGGGTTCGTTTTGCTCGATAGTATTTTTGTGAAGGGTCCGTTTTGCTTGATCGTATTTTTGTGAAGGGTCCGTTAACGGACCCGAATTTCCTCTGGCCAGACCCCTGTAGTATTTCAATAACTAGTTAAAAAAATAATTTTCCCCAGAAAGAGGTAAGGTTTTGCTTTCATTTCATCTAATAACAACAGAAAAAAAAAAAATTTTCTGAAAATATTGTTTTTATACATCAAAAATCAGATCGGTAAGGATTTTTAACCCAGTAGCAAAGCTTAGCATGCAAATAGGTCATGCGCACTTTCTAGCTCCCCAAAAAAACGCACTTGCACAAAAAACGATTCTATTTTTATCCCCTTGTTAATATTTTACTTCATTTTTGTTTTAATCGATTTCTGATTTTCTAGCCGATGCGAAATAAGCGTGTCCCTAGTTGTGCCGTCAGAGCGGTAACAATAACTTCTGATCTATGTTTCGGCTCCCAAAATCATTTCCTGCACCTATACCACGTGATACTGAGTACCTGGTGGGATGTTTTATCGCATCGTAATTAAAAATTTGCATTTCTGCATCTAAAATTGTAGGTAAGATTTTTTAAAGTGATTTTATAAAATGTGTGTCATTTGAGTCATCAGATCGGTAACACGCTCTAAAATGCGCAGTTTTTATTATTTTAAAAATTATTTTATATATAAGTATAGTCCTTTATTGCAAGTGAAAAACCCACGTGTTTGATTTTGGTTTAGTGTGATCGACTCGGAAATAAAAAAAAAACTTTGTCAGTTTGTCAGATCGGTAACAGTCAGAGCGGTAACATTGAAAAACAGCGAATATGTTACAGAACTAAATCACACGTTTCAGAATTATAAAAAGCAAAAATCTTAGATTTTAGCCATATATATTGAATATTTTTGTTCTTAACAAATGAAAAGCAATGAGTTTTAGTACAATTGCTTCATTTGTGGTTTGTATGACCTAACAATAGAAGTTAGTAAAATAAGAAAAATTGACACTGCAGAAATTAAGTAAATTAATTATTATTATTTTATTTATTTATTTATTTATTTATTTTTTTTTTGGTGCTTCAATTTCTCATAACTTTGCTGAATAACTAGAATGCTAAATTTGAATTTCTGATCAAGAAATTAAATTTCGTGCAACTAATTTAAAGAAAAGCAAGCAGCAGAGTTGCGTGTTGAAAAAGTAGAAGTTGTGTGTTGTTTTAAAACAAAACAAATGTTTTATTAGCTTGGATTTGGTAATCGCATAATTTATTTTATCTAAAAACCTAATCACTCATTTTTATTTCCAAGAAATGCTTTTTTATAATGAAATTTGATTTTTTAGCCTAATATATATATTTTAATATAATTATCTTCATTCTATGTTAAAAATGCAAGGAAATGATATGATATTTAGAGATGTTAACAAAGACTGAAAGCATAAACTCAAATATGTAGCTCATATTAACATCAGATCTGTAACGGCGTAAAAGTGAGTAATCTAAGGAGGGGGTAAATAACTTCCTTGACCTCCCCCCTTTTATTTCTTGCATTTAGACCCAATTTAGACTTAAAATCTAATATTAGTTTTTTTCTGCAAAAAAAAATTTTTTCAGAAAACTCCAACTTAAAATTGGCACTTTTCTAAATATTGGCTCATATACAGATTGATATTTTGAAATTATAAAATTTATTGTTGAGTTCCTTCCTCTATTTCTCCAACTACTATACTGCAAATAAAGATTCTTAGATTTGGGACTTATTTTTATATGATTTCATCAATTTTTTTGATAAAAAATGTTATACTATGGGTGAAACAAAAATGAACTTCAATTTTACCAATTTCATATTTTGATAAAACTATCATTCAATCCTCTTTTATATTTTCTTTCCAAAATACATAGCTTTTTGGGTATTTACCCAAGCCCTGAATAAATACCTGGGTAAATATCCAAACAATATTTACCTAACCACTAGGTATTTACCTGATCCTTATCAGTAATAGACAACAAGTTGGTGTTTACTTTGCCTTTGCTTTGCTCATAATACTTCTAAAAAAGTGTTTTAACCACTTTTATGCACAAAAATTATAACAGGGAACTAAAAGACAATATATATGCCTACTAAAATGCTGGATGAATCAACCAAACGCATAAAGCATACTATGTGGTAAAATTTAGCTAAGGGGTAAAATATCAAAAAAATTTGAGAAGTAGTCGAATATGATAATTTTAATTTCCTCCAGACACAAGGAAGGTCTGGAATTGGAAAAACATGCGGCTGGTGATTTAGTGTTCAAAACAGATAGTCATCATCATTTCATCAAATCTGCATAGAGACCTCACTAACTTAAAGTTTTGAGAATGGGTAGTTCTCCATTTACATAAAACCCTTCATTTTACCGAGTGTTAAAACTAAGTATTCATATAGTTCCTATACTTGATGAGAAGAGAAATTAGGACGCATTAAAATAAAACATTAGGATATTTCCAACTATATTCCAAAATGTTCAGAATCCTCAGAAAAAATTAGAGTAAGGACATTTTTGGGAGATCACGACAACCTCTCGTGTACTCCCATCAGGGAACCCCTGAACATGTACTATACATCCCTCCAACACTAATCACCCAGTCATTTGAAGCACTTACCGACTGCACCCAACATAATATAAACACAAACAAAGTCTTCATAAATTAAAGAAAAAAAAACTTAGCAAATGTGGATTTCATAAAATTCGAAATCATTTGAATGTCGGATGCAAACAATTTTAAAGAAATCAACAAAAAAACTGAAAACATTTAATGAAACACGGAACTAGATGGTGACATCTGATGCAGAATTTCTGTAGAAAAGAGAAAGAAATGCTTGATTATTATCATGAGAATCAATTACCTGCTAACCTTTTATTGATTAAAAATGTCTTCAACAATGACAGATTCAGTTTTCGATTCAACGTCACTCACATATCGTTTCAAAATAGCATAAAATTTTCCAATACCGTGTGCGCTTCGATTAAACGACACAAGTTGAAGTTTTCAAATTCATTAAAGTTACAGTTAATAAACCCTGTACACATGGCAAAATAACTCTCAAAAGACAAGCAAGGCAAACATCAATGAACTCATGTTTACTGACGTCATTAACGGTGTATGAACTGCTGCTGAAATGGAGCGACTCGAGGACAAATAGAACCAGAACAAACGCATAGCTAACAGAGTTCTGATGATTATTGTGAAAAAATCAAAGGTTCTAACCCTTGCTCTATAATAAAGTTTCTGAATCTTCCGCAGCCACCAACATTTTTTGAAACTGTAAACAACTTTTTCTATTTACAAAAGCCGTTTTTTGAGACTCGGGTCGAATTCAAGTGAAACACCATTGCAATCGCTTCGAGGCGATCTCAAATTGCAATCGCTACTGGAAGTCAAATTACATTAGAATCGCATCTCGTAGCGATTGTAACGTAACCAAATTTGGGAATTTGCGATTGCATTGCTGAGTTGCGATCGTCCGTGTTTCACTTGAATTCCTGCCTGAAATTTAGGCAGGCCGCACACCGAAGCGACACTGGGGGAATTCCACACGCGACTCTTTTTGCTACTACTGATTTTAACTGGGATCCGCACACCGAAGCTGCGCGTTGAAAAACAATTCCACATTCGACACGACGCACGTGTCGCGAAAGTGACGCAGGAGTGAATTTTGTCGCTTGTCTCTTTGCCGCTCGTCGACAGTGTGGAAACATGGCGGATAATTCGGATTTTAATATTTTTTTTGTGAAGGCAATTGAAAGCCGTGAACTTATTTACAACCATCTGATGAAGGAGCATTCGAACCGAAATTGCCTGGAGAAAGCATGGTTTGATATATCCAAAACAGTAAAGTCCCAGGTAAGTAAAAATGCAAAATTTTTGTATTTTAATAATAAAATGAATGACTTATGGTACTTTTTTCGACAAAAGTTATCTGAAATGGGCCCCGGAAAACTAATTTTAAGAATACTGCCCTACTTATTATATTTTTAGTAATGCGATGTAACTTAGTTTATGAATTAAGTTTGATTTTCTACTCAATTATGAAATTTTGTCTCTTATTGAAATCAAAGATGAAATACAAGATCATTTCACATTCAGAAGGCAATAGAGCATTAGATGTTATCTCCTCTATATAGAGCAGCAACTAGATCCTCTGTCATATGATTTTACTTCTTAAAAGTATTCTATTCAAAATTAGCATTACTGTGCTAGAAAATTTTGCAATTCAACCGTGTTATAAATATTATACATGTACTGTGTTCTATAAATGTAGCATGATTTTACTGATTTGAAATTAATAAAGTATGGAGCTCAATAAAGAAAGGGAAACCCTTGGTTTCGCCTAATACTGTCGGGCCCCGCTTAAACAAATACTATCAGTTCCAAAAAAATTTATTCGATTAAGCGGGGAAAATTTTTTTTACCTTTCAATTTTCACAACTTTTGTCTCAAAACATAATAATAACAAAGAAATAGCTATATATAAAGGAAATAATTAATGTTATTGGTAAAAAGATTTTGAAATAAGCAAAGTAAACGACGAAATAGTATGATAATTGAGTATAAATATTGTACAGTCGTATGAAAATCATAAAAAAGTAACTAAAACTTGTGTTGCGAAAAAATTGTTTTCTGCTTATTTTCTGAAACAGTCCACAATAGTGGTTTGTTTGCTCAAGGTCTTGTGGGAACACTTTTATTTGATTCGACATTTTTCTTAGCAAAAATTTTGTAAAAGCTGACAAATATTATTCGATTATCCGGGAAATTATTCGATTAAGCGGGGATATTTAACATAGTGTCTATGGGGAAATGTTCTGTTCCAAACGGTTTTATTCGTATAAGCGGGGTATTCGTTTACCCGATTAAGCGGGGACGACAGTATTTCTGTACTGAACCTATGATTCCATTGGTAATTACAGCAATTAAGTGAAATAACTATACTGTACTCAATAGCATTTGAAGAAACGTTAAGTTTCGGTTGCAAGCTTTGAACTTAAACACATTTTGCTGATTTTTTTTGTCAACTTTTGCAAGCAATTTCACAGAGCTTTGAATTATAGTTTCAGTTGCAAAAAAAAATGTTTTCTGCCATTGGAGCAAAGATTGAAGGTCCTGGACTTGTATCTTTTGTTTCTTCATCAATATTAAAATATTAATCTCTAGTCAAATTGTTCTTGTTAAAAGTTTGAATTATTCTGAAAATACGGAGACTTAAAAACCAGAAAAGCTTCTATGTACGTATTCAAAGTCCAAAATATTTCTAATGAAATTTGGTTAAAGTGGTATTTCTGAAACTTTTTGGATCACTATGGCGGTTTTATAGCATATGGGTGTTATGCGTCTGAAATTGGATGAATTGCATAGGGTTTGCTACAATCGGGGGATCACTATAGCTGGATTCGAGTGAAAAAATATACTGTGGTCGCTGCTTAATCGGGTAACGTATAAAGGAATACCCCGCTTTTTCAATAAAACATCCTGGAACCCATGCCATAGAGCCAATGTTCAAGATCCCCGCTAAAACAATACAAAATACCCCCTTAATCGAATAATATTTCTTCGAATCCTTAGGGCGCACCGAACTTAAATTTTTGGGAGGAAGGGCCGAAGTTATGAATTAGCCGATTGGAGCTTTTAATTCTAATGGATGATGAAACGCGATGCACACATAAGTATATCTAATGAAAAAGTACATTCGTGCATTCAAAAATTGCTTTCCCGAATCAGGAAATTTTTTGCACTTGATGAATTATAAGCCGTTTAAAGCTTTGCGCCTCCACGTATTTGATTCAGATGCAACTTTTTCGGAATTTTTTAAAGAATATTTCCTGTTGATAAATGAGCATAAAAACTAGTATTTAGGCAATTCTTATGAAAAGGAACAACATAATGACCACAACTCAAATTTGATAAAAAGTGCAGATATGACTTTTGTGCATAGCAAGGCAGTAACGGCCGCATGGCCTATTCATTAGCTACGCGGACCGTAAGTTGACCAACATTGTTGTAATCTATGGAGAAGAAACAGCAGAATTTTGGTTGTAAGATGAGTACAACAATTTTTAGTGCGATTTTTTTTTTTCTGAAATATACAATTATTTAAAAAAATTGCTTGATGAGATGTCTTTTCTTTTTTACTCAAAATGATTAAATTATTTTTAAATCAAAAACCCCATCACATTTAATTTAAGTTCAAAATTTGATGCTTGATACGGATAAACAAGTTTCATCTTGATCATACAAATTACTCCTCAATTAGATCTGTGCATCATCAGTCCAGTGGCGGCTCGTGCCTTAATTTAGTGGGTGGGCCCGCAATTATATGTTTGCCCAGTAATGCTTACACAAATAAAATGAAAGACAACATCCCTAACGTTAGGCAAGCTAGATCACATAATTTTGCCCTTTTTAAACAGTGAAAATATTCATCACATCAAAAGTGTCACCCCTCAAGAGGTGGCACATCTCCTCAAACATTACGGGACTACACTCAAAAAGAAAAGAACATTTATGACTAAAAACACCCCCTCTCTTCCCCTAAAAATTTCTACAACCTGCACCATGACTTTCTGAAAACCTCTATCATCAAATTAAGGAACTCGTAAGGTAAATGACTATATAAGAGCATGCTTACATTTTTTTTTTCTAATTCAGATACAAATGTTGCAATTTCAGTTCATGAAAAAACAAATTCTAACGGTGTCAGAACATAAAAATCTCACTTTTATAAATCAACGTAAATAAAGCACAAATTGTGTAGAAAGTGCAGCAAATAGTTATGACTAAAGCTGTAAGAGAATTCTCACAGCTTTCATGTTGTGCTCTGAACTTTTTGCACTGCGGAAGAGACTCCATTGTAGCCTTGAAATAGCTATTTGCTGTACTTTCTACCTCATTTGTGCTTTATTTACGCTGATTTTTCACTTCAATTATAGTTTAACACAAAGCTCTTTTGATCATTTTTTATTTAATTCTCACTTTTATAGCTATGATATTTTCATTAACTTTCAATTTTAATATATATACGTATATGTTTTTAAATAAATTGGAATACACTGGTTTGATCAGTCATGATTCTACTCGCTTACCTATGGTAGTACTCAAACTAGTAATGGTCATGGTAGCTGATTCAATTATTTTCAGGAAATACATAAAGTACATAACAATATTAAAACATTTATTTTTCTTACATTATAATCAAATTTATAGGACTTACCGATTCGAATAACATTAAAATTAAAACATGGATTTCTGACAAGTCACGTTTGAAATATTTGCTGAACAACAATAACAAAAATAAGTAAATAAAATAAATATAGAACCTCTCTACTGATGCATTTTTCATTTATCGACTGCCAAATTTAGCATAGATTTTATCATCAGTCGTAAATAATAACTTTGAGTAAGCATGGACAAAAAACTATAGTCATATGGGACTATAATTGCATTCGTAATTGACTGATGGGAACAATAGGTTGAAAGCACGTTAAAGGTTTCGATAAAGGGGAAAATATATCTATGTGATAGAAAAGATGCTAAGGGATAGAACGTAGCAATAAAAACGTTATCCGAGGAAAAACAACAATATCAGGTCCTTAAAAAGGAAACCTTTCAAAAACTTAAATGCAATGAAATTTCACTGTTGGTGACTGAGAAGCATTTATATTATAATTTACCCTGTAGAGAAAAATTTACATTTGGAAATCAAATTGCGGTAGGAGTGTTCTTGAAAGATGCTGTTTTGAAAATCCACTGAATTTGTTTTTGGAAAATCGATTACAAACATAATAAATTGAAAAATAGAGGAAAAAACTCTGTATTTTCTTGTTTAGGGTCCAAAACTAGTCCGTTATCCGAGTACGAAAGTAACTTGTGTATTTTCTGCTACTTAAATAGTAAGTGAGCGCGTCTCTCCTTTTGAGTGGCGAAAAGATCAATCACTCTGTTATTAAAATTGTGAGTGTCTAAAATAACATCTCTATGAACAGAACAAACTGCCAATGCGTTAAGGCGATCTTGGCCCATAGTATTTCTTAAATATGATTTAATTCTTTTCAGCGTACTGAAACATCCCTCTGATTCTGCAGTAGTAACTGGTGTACTAATTATGCGCAGAATATAATCGCTTTTTTCCCTTCCAGACATTCCATGCACACACACACACACAAAATAAATAAATAATAATAAAGAAATAATTTAAATTTAAAAAATGAATCAATGAATAATTTACATTGAAAAAAATCAGTAAATAATTTAACTTAAAAAATAAATTAATAAATAATTTAAATAAATAAATAAATTAGTTTTTAAAAATCTGCCCCCCCCCCCCCCAAAAAAAAAAAAAAAAAAATTTTTTTTTGATGGCGCAACTTGCGCCATAATCCAAACCTGTGGGCACCCCTGAATCCACTCAATGTTTTTATAAACGCTCAGTTTTATTTTTTTAACGGTTACTGCTTTCAGTGAATTCGAAGTACTAAGGTTGATGTTATGTGTCATAAGATTTAAGAAAAGTTGCGCAATAGCAACATTTTTATTGAACATCTAAAAGTGTGTTTTCGGACTTTAAAATCACTTTGAATGTGATAATATAAGTTGCAGGGATGATTATTAAGGAGAGCTGGTAGGGGGGGGGGATAAAGTCTTAACACAAAAATTTCGAGAGACAATTTTCCAGTTCCCAAAACGCAAATTAATAAATAAAACATGCATGAATGGAAGCAAATAGGTGAGGGTGGGGGTAGTGAAACTGGCAATCTCTATGCCTGTTAGTAATAGGTGTTGAAAATGAAAAAAGAAACACACAAAAAAAGTTAAATGTTACAAAAATCAAGCAAAAAAATAAAAGAAAAATAAGGACCACGGAGTGAAAAAAGGTAAGAGTTTTCTCCCTAACACAGCGGCCAGACATTCTCTGCTTATGTACAAAAACGAAACACTTCCCTCTCCACCGCTTTGGTTGGGGACAAAGGGAAATCTAGGGCACCACCAGAAGTGCCCTCTCGGCAGAAATTACAAGGGGTGTTTTCACTTAGCGCTCTCCTTAATCCAGCCATTGCGATTGGCTAAAAGCGGAGGTGTGCCTTGGGCAACCGGTGGGCCTTGGCCAGATGGCCCACGGCCCCCGTTCGTTCTCATGTGCGAAGAGCCGGGACCTCCGTGACAAACGCGCGCTCTTTCCTTTCGCGCGCTTTCTTTTAGGGCGCGAGAAAGGAAAGAGCGCGCGCTTGTCACGGAGGTCCCGGAAGAGCTGAAATCGATGGATTTTGAAATCTTTTTTTCGCTGAATGTGTGATGCTCGGGGGGGGGGGGGGGGGGATTTGAAAATAAGTTTTGGGTCCTTTTTTTTTGAGCTGATTTTTTTTCTTCCAATTTTTCTGGGTGGGCCTGGCCCACCCAACCCATAGTGAGGAGCCGCCCCTGCATCAGTCATTTATCTTGCTTGTGTCATAGTTTTTACTTATATTATAGCCTATGTTACGAGAATCGGCTGTAACGATTCTCGGATTCTCGCCATCTAGATTTTGGCTATTTAAAATCATTAATGCACGTTAATGACACGCTCATTAATTAATGCTAGGATCGGAAGAGCTTTTAAGAATCAACAGTTACATTATGACCGATTGCTCCTTACCAGGGTATTTACAGATCTAGTGATCCAAAATTCCATTACATTTTCAGCATTATTTTTAAAATGTAAAACACAACTTTTTTTTTCTTTACAACTGCGAAAAAAATTGAAAAACAAAATAATACATCTCGCTCAATAGTGTAATTTATTGATCAAATTCACAATTTTTCTTCAGAAATGCGTGTTTAATTCACCGTTATAATACCATATCGTGAATTAAATTTATTCTGCACCCACTTCTCAATCTCTAAAATTATGCTGTCTGTAATTAACAGCTCCTTGTGTAAATCTTGAAGCCCCTCCTAGCAGCTCTAACAACACCACACCTCTTTCAGAACACAATATTTTATTTTTGAATATGATATAAAGTGAAAAATTATGAATAGCAATAGCAGACATAAACAGAAACACTGAACTTTTTTAGCTTTGATTGATGGAAAATAAACCTTAACACGACTTCAGTTTGGTAATCTAAACCACCAAATCAAAGTGTACGCAATGTAGCTCATTAATTCATGTTCAACTGAAGCACTGAAAAATTCAATATTTTCTAGATTAGATATTTTACCTCTGAAATTACATTTACACTTACAGCAAGGGCGCCATTGCATACGATACAAGGTCACTATTAATATCGATCCACAATATGGTACATTTGTGACATTTTTGTGCTCCCATTATTCATTTTTCAACAGGATGTTGATTGGTCCCACACAGTAAGGGCGCCACAGGACTTCCTTTACCACATTATAACCCTGGCCTGCTCGATCCCCTGATTTGTCGGGGTACTCTAGAATCACCTGATATGGTAAGTTGGACAGCCTACAAGTTTGCTCAAATTAGAAGTACATTTACAGTAACAGTGCAACAAAATGATGTAGGATATTGAATGACTTTCATGCCTCGTAGTTTTTTTGCATCCCCCTTTTTTTTAGTGTTTTAGTGCTTAAGAAGGTACTAAAACCTCCATTCATTTGGAATATTTCCCATATTAAACCATTATTTTGCTTTCATTTTTTATGTGTGTAAAATTTTGTTTCAGTCGAACAACTGCTTCTCAGTGCATTGATTTTTTTTTTTTTTTTTGTTATAGTGTACATGGAAAAATTATAGGAAATATAAGATTTTTTTCTAATAGTCTCACAGTAATTTTTGAGAAAAGTTGAAGGTTATTTATTGGACCAGTAATGTTTTTCACCTATATTGAGGTATTTGGATCTTTTTTAGTTGTTTACTTGATTATTTTTGAGTTGAGAATTTTGTCATTTTCTTATTTAGACTCAATGCAATGAAATTTGAAGCCACAATTCAGCTGTTTTTTCTCCTTTTTATTGAGAGCTAACTTTATAATATTGGGCTTTGGATTAGAGAAGTAACAGGTGTCAAATCTCGTAATTAGAATGCTTCAAACAAAAAAAAAAGAGGATTTTCATGCAAGACCGACTCGAAGATTTCAGTTTTAAATATGTTCTACAATTTTATAAGACACCAGATCAACAATGGAATTCCTATTTTTACACAATCAGAGAAATCATGCTTGGTGGTGGTGGGGAGAAAAAAAAATGTTTTGAAAAAAAAATTGTCTTTAGCTACTATTCCCTTCTCCAATTTTTACTTCTAATTAAAAAACAAAAATCAAATTTAATATGGGATGTTTATACATCCAATTTTTAGTTCTAATTCTACAAAAAACATTTAAAAATTTAATATGGGATATTATACAATGTAGATGTTTAGGGAAAGATTTCATTTGTTACAATTATTTTATGGCATAATGCAGCAGAATAACAGGATTTTCGGTTTTGGCATCAGGATGAAGCAAGGACTTGAATTTAGTACAACGGTGGATTTTCCTACTCGGAGTAATTTTTTACCCACTAAAACTATGCTAATGCTCCAATAAGCTTTTAAAATCATAACTGGACCTGTTTTGTTAATTGAGAGGAATTAAGTTTACATCAGTTCTTTTCTAGGAAAAGAACACTAAGTATTTTTTTTTTTGGTATTTTGGTATTGCTCCCACATCTAAAAAAATTAATGACTCGATCAAAAGAAATTAAGAGAAGATATCAAGTAGTATTCGTTTATATGTTGCAGACAGAGGATGAACGCTCTAAAGACAAAATGTTCACTACTGTGAAGGATGCAAAACTATCACATTCTAACATATAAATGTTGTAAATGGAATAGAACAAGAGAAAAGCTCAAAAAGCAAAACATGATTTTTAAACATTCAATCGTGATGACAAAATTAAAAATAGATATTGTAAAAGAAACATTTTTAAAAAAGTGATAGAAAGCGATCAACTTCGAGGCCACCACTGGAACTTGTCTCAATTTTCATCGTTTCTGTCTACAATTCATAAGTGGAAATCTTTTTAAAGATCAGTCTAGCTAAGAGACAGTGTATTAACCTTTTTACACACACTATAAAAAAGACAATCTACTAACGATGATCTACATTCAGAAATTCATATTTCTTACTTGATAAAAATTCAAGCATAGGGGTGCGCGGAAAGATTATCCTGGGTACACTTGGGAACATTTCTGAGTGTGTAAAATATTAATTATCTTGACTCATCTTTGAACACAAACAATAAATTTGAAAATTTATAAACTGATGAGTCCCCAACTCCCCCCAAATAAAAGCTTTTTATCAGTTTTATGTAAATATTTAAAATATATACTAAGTATGAAATAATTAACAGTAAAATACACTTAATACGATATATTTTTGAAGCATTTTATTACTAAAATAGGTACAATTTCTCCTTTCATATCATTTATAACAATTTTACAAGATCAAAGCATTAGTAAAGCATTTGGTAATAAATAGTAATACTTGCTAAAATCATTAAAAAGTAACACTCACAACATATCACATTTTGAATTCCAGATCATGAAAATCATGCAAATTTTGTTTCTTCTTAAAGTTTTTTTTTTATAAATAGAATCAAAATCTTTGAATTTGAACACATCCGGCTTATCTAGTCACATTAGTGGTTTACAGAAAAGCCATCATACATCTAGTTACTCCAAACCCAAGATTATGATAATTTACATATTATCCTACTGCTGTTTGTGGATTATTTTGTGTCTGAAAACCAGTTGATTTTTCCAACATAAAAAATATTAAGTAATTTGAAATTTCAACCATCTGATTGTGTTTAATTCAGACTAAATAATCCACATTTTAGTGAAACAGCAGTAGGATTTAACCTCAGCAACCAGCTTGCAAAGTTGACTTTCCAGAGCTTTTTGTAACAGTAAGAGTTGAGAAGATCTGAAAAAAAAAAAACAGTTGCTATTAATACTAAATGAGTAATAACATGTACTGCAGTATAAGCTTTAGTAGAGATTTAAAAATGGTAATTAAATTTAATAACTACTAGTAAATCACAGCATGAAAGGGATGCAAATAGTTCAGATTCAGAGTACACCGATTCCAAAGATTAAGTTGCAAGAAAAAAATTGTAGCTAATTGCCAAGAAAAAGTTTTATTTCCAAGTTTACAGTCTGTATTTAGAACAGGTGCTTCAAGGACACTTCACTATGCAGCCTACTCCGGGGAAATAGGGCAAAGATAATATTTCAATGCACTACAGATAGTTCTATTTCTTTCCTCTCTCATAAAATTAGTTTTAGTGAGTTGATTTGTCTGCAATTTTGTTCTTACATAAGTTATTTCTTTAATATTATACCACTAAGTGCGAAATTGTTTGTTTTATAAAGACTTGTCATCATGAGTAGCCTTGACATCCACAGACAGTCTAATATACAGTTTACAAGATGTATACAACTCTACATGGTGTTTAAACAATCTTCCTCTGATTACAAAGCCATAAAAAAATAATAATCATTATACATAATTCTTTCTTTAAAAAAAATCCTTATCTCAAGTTTTCTTCCACATTAGTAGAAAAGACAGTTTCAATCATAAACACTTCCCTTACATTTCAAATTCCTTCTTTTTAAAATATTTATTTTCAAGAATCAAGGCGAAACCTCGCCACTTTTTACCTAAAGCAAGGGTTTGACTCATATGCGGGTTTTTGATTCTTTCCTTCCTTCTTCTAAAAGTAGGAGAAAAAATCAACTCATTTGTAAGCATTTTTGGCATTCAGTTTACAAAAGCAAAAATAGGCTAACACTGTGGCTTGGTTTTGAAGTAAAGGTATTTCTGACAGTGCCACCCAGACCTCGTAACTACTACGGGCTGTTAAGGAACATAAACAAAAAGATAAAGCAGATAAACTGAATTAAACAGCTTATGACATTGGCCATAAAATGACAAGATTTCTCCCGTATCACTGAAATGATGAGGAATAATTGTACTATTTACATTACAAATACAAAACATATGCAAAGACTTAAACATTTATTACGATCATGCTGGTGCAGAAATACATACTTATTTAAAATAAAATTACAATTAGAGCATCAAATTTGAAAAAGAACGAGCTCAAAGTTGCTAAGTGGAAAAATGTTTTAATGATAATGTTTCTCTATTTAGTATTCACATTAAGACCACAAATTTTAACACAATCCAACAAAGAAGAGTCAATTTAAAGTTTTTACCATTTCAAAATATATTTACAGTTAAAAAATATACATAATTATATTTGAAGTTAAAAATCAACGTAAATAAAGCACAAACAGTCGTGAGTTCATGCGCACTGGTCCATTTGGTATAAATACTGGGGTTCACGTGCTTCGCGCTCAGTTCTCTTACAGCTTTCATGTTGTTTGCTGAGCTTCTTGCACTGAGGAAGGGGCTCCATTGTAGCCTTGAAATAGCTATTTGCTGTACTTTCTACCTTATTTGTGCTTTATTTACGTTGATTTTTAACTTCAAATATAGTTCAGCACAAAGCTTATTTGATCCCTTTTCATTTATAAATAATAATAATAAGTTAAAAAATACATATATATATATATATATATATATACCTCAGCACATGTTGGATGTATTCCAATCATGGCATCAAAATCTGCCTTGGTAGCACCCTTCTTCAAACCCAATGAAAAACCTTGGGTTACTTCACCTGCATTTGGTCCCAGATAATGAAAGCCTATCACACGTTCCTACATAAAAAATAAATTGATATCATAAAAGTGATAAATATACAAAAATGTAAATTTATTCAACAAAGAAACAAAAAGAAATTTCTGAATCACAGTGCTTTCTGAGAAAAAGCTTCAAAAAGTGGAGTTGAAGTTAAAAATAGACATGCTGAAATTTGAGAACATAATTAAGAGAAATTGGAACTTGATTTTAATACTATAGGGTTGGTTAGGATAAGTGGGCCCCCTTTTTAGAACAGTTCGTTTTCAAAGCCTTATACAAAAGTTTTAAAGTAAGACAGATTAAATTTGTTGACTTATTTTATCTTGAACATTATAAATAAACACAAGTTTAACATTATTTCCCAGGGACGTCATTTCAAGTTTTTAAAGGGGGGGGGGGTGCAAAGGGTAAAAACACAATACAATTTCCCTAGAAAACAACGAAAATCACGCGCACTTATATGTAAATACATTGATTTCTTAAAGTCAAGGGGGGGGGGGAATTGATCCCCCCTGCCCCCCTAAATAACGGGCGTGTTATTTCCTAAAAAATGGTTTTAATATTTTTAACTATTGTATTCCTTAAAAAATGACGTGGGGGACTCACTTACACCGTAGGAAGGGGTAAGTGGGCCACCCCCCATTTATTTATATTTAAAGTGAGCATATCTAAAAAAGTTGTTTGCGGGTCCTACCTGATAAAGTATGTAAAATTTTAGTAGGAAATATTTTTTTGTAAATGTATTCATTAATGAGATAACTACTTACATTTAAATGTGTGTGACAGAAAATTATAAAGCGGAATACAAAACAATTGTGTTTGTGAAATTCATTAACCTCTATTCAGGCCCGTCATTTGGGGGGGGGGTCAATTTACCCCCCCCCCCCTCCGGAATTTGAGAAATCAATGCATTTATATATAAGTGGGCATGGTTTTTGTTGTTTTCTGGTGAAATTGTATTATGTTTTTACCCTTTGAAAAACTTGAAATGACGTCCCTGCCTCTATTGAACATTGAGGAAATTATTAGTCAGATTCATTTTTCATCGCCAAGTTTATGAATTTTGAAATTCCCATTCGTTTATACTTTCTTTACACACTAGAGGAAGTATTTTAAAAATATAAAAATATTAGGTGAAAGTGTTTTTAATTCCTTAGATTACAGCTTAATAAAGAATATAATTGTGAGAAAAATGAATTGCTGCTTTCAAAAAATCTGTCAATGATCTTACAGGGTATCTGCTCAACCTGGACTTTTCAATTCCATTACTTTCCCTGACTTTCCATGACTTTTGCGAACTATTTCCCATGACTAAAAAAAAAAAAAAACGAACTCTGCTTTGTTTTTGGAAAATTATGCACTTAATATTCTATCTTGCAAAGCAAATGACCAAACATGGCGACTGCATTTCACAGCAACAGAAGTCCGTTCGCCTTTGAGGTCAAAAAACGATCTTTTCCTACCGACACCCTCCTCCCCACCGTGCTTGTCTTCAAACGTACTTTCATGTAGCAATGAATTGTCTGTCCACAAATTTTACTGTAAGTTTAGATCCTGATATGAGTGAGGCGAAATCTGACTTCAAAACGGAGCTCGTTGAGTTCCTGCCCCCCCCCCTACCTACACGATTCTTTAAAAGTCAACATCGTTTATTAATTTGTTTTTCTTTTGCATAAAACTCCTCGAAAGAAAAAGATTCAAACAAGTTTTAAAAGAAAAAGGAATCAAATGAAGCGGGTAGGGGGGGGGGGAGGAGACCAAATGTAAAAGGCAAATCTGCCAATGCCGGGGAAAAAACCATAAAAAAACCATCGAGTCTATCTTTTTGTTGTTCAAGGTCATAATTTATCAGATGACGGAGTCCGCCGCACATGCGCAGTTACACAAAATTCGCTGCTCACGGTTTTAACGTTGAGAATTCATCTGATTGGTCAACACAATGCAACTTAATGGAAATTGTAATTGACAAATCAGATTGCACCCAATAACGAAGTAGAATGACGGTGGAAGTGTTTTCGTTCTTCCGAGATCGCAGAAAAAATTTCAATCGGTCCGGAGCGCTAAAATCCATGATAAACAGTCAGTTTCCATGACTTTTGGACATTTTTCGCTGAAATCCATGACTTTCCATGACCAATTTCGATCATATTTGAAATCCATGACTTTCCCTGACTTTCCATATGCGCGGACACCCTGATCTTAGTTTTCCTTCCAATAATTTTTACCTAATTTCAGAGAGAAGGGAGAAGGGGGTAAAACAGGTACTTTTTTGTTTAAAAGCGATTGGATGGAATTGCTTTATTATAGATATTTTGCTTCAAATAAAAGAAGGTATTTATGTTTTCAACAGTATCAATGATCAGGACCACTAGCAACAGCTTATGTCTTTTCAAAGAGAAAGTGGGTGGAGGGATAACAATCAGTCAACCTGTAGAGAACAGCAAATAACTAAAAAAGGTTGGAAACCATTACTTTAGTTGATAAATTTTTCCCAATCAAAGCAAATATTCTTATGGATTAGTAATACAGAGCTACTGCAAAGTTATTTAGGTTTCAATAGGGTAAAAGCACCAAATATGGTGTACCTTTTGTTTCTGTGACCTGCAACTCAAATGATTAAGAAAAAAATCTGGTATGGACCCCACACTACTTCCTCTTACATGTAAATTTCTTATTAGTTGCCTTAAGTGTTAAAAAAAGTGCTTGGAGTGAGCAAGGTAACAATTCAAATATTTACTCCCCTAATCTGCCACGAAACAATGCAAAAAATATTTTACAATGGTTAATTTTCTAAATATTGCTGATCTTAATATCATTCAGTGAATTTTTCGCAAAATATATTGCCAATAGCGCCAAGTTGAACCAAATTCAAAAAATAATTTTTTCGCCAAATTTGTCGCCAACTTGGCGATATGTCGCCAAGTTGGCGATCAAAAGCTTGGCGACATATCGCCAAGTGGTCGCGCCAATTCATATCACTTGAGTCTGCATTGAAATTAACACTGATTTACCCCAAAAAAGGGGTAAAACACCCCCTTGGGAACATTCAAATGCAACCAAAAGGGGAGGTGCACAACTAGACCATCCTCAGAGCCTACATACCAAGCTAGAAGCTTCCACGGCATATAGTTTTTGAGTTATGCGACCCACATACATACATACGCACATACAGACGTCACGAGAAAACTCATCGTAATTAACTCGGGGGGTGGTTGAAAAGGATTTTTCGGCTGAACTATTTCTAGAAGACAATAACTCAATGTAACATGAAATGGTTGTGGATGCGACATCAAACAATCCAGAAATTATAGTTACAACATAAACAGATAAATATTTTTCATGCATGAGAAATCACAAATAATGATACATACTGCTATTTGCAAGAAATGGCACATACAAAAATTATGGACAAACTATTATTTTTAATATTTAAACATTTATGAAGAAACATCAATAGTGAAAAATAAAATTCTTACATTTTCAGGAATAAGGCATATCAACTTGCAATAACATGAATTAGCTTCTCGCTTAGGTACAGTCCATTCAAGTGGCATAATATTAGAATGATATACCTAAATAAAAGTAAAATGGTATGCATAGTTTCAAGAATTACTATGATTAAACAACATTTTAAAATCTGCTTTTTTTTTTCCAATAAAAGGTCTCAAAAATTACATTTTGCAAAATATTACATACATACCATGTTTCTCAATAATTTGGATTAAAAAATATCTGACAGTTAATAACTATATTTAGTATTTAAAGATAAAGAAAAGTATAACTGATATGAGCATAAGGGAACAATAAGCAAGAGTCATAAGGAAAAAAAGGTTCTAGTTAGTTACATCTATTAATTAATTTCATATTTAGAAAATATACGTTTCAAAGAACATACCTCGATATTTTCTGCACCATAAGTCTCAAGGGCTTTCTCTTCTGAAAATCCAATGCAACCATATTCTAAAGGTGTGAATACTGTAGTTGGAATAAATGTGTAGTCACACTAAAATCAAAAATAATAGCATTACAGCTTGCTGAATAGCAACATTCAAAACTTGTCTGTGAGTTGTCTTATTATAAAAAAAAGGAAGGACATGATTATAAAAATCAATAGAGCACAAAACTTTAGAGCAGGGGTGTCCAAACTTTTTTGGCCGACAGGCCATTTTTGAACATTTCTTGAGACTCAAGGGCCGATACTCCCCCCTCCCTCCAGATATGGATAGCTAATCATACACATTGTGGTTCAGAATCACAGGAACGCCTAAAGCATTAGAAAAAAATCAAATCTTCAGTTTTCATCTGCTGGTTATGGAATTTTTCTTTTGCATCAGAACGAGCATTTATTAATCACTGGGTTGAAAAACTGAAATTTGTAAATTGCTTAAAAATTGATTCCAAATTAGGGATGCAATAAATAGTCATTTGGCGGAATACCATAGATTCAACTGCCGAACAGTTAACTTGTTTTTGCTTAAAAAAAAGCACAGGTTGCATTTAAAGTATAATTTTATATGATTATGAGTTCAAAATGCATTATTCAAGATTTTAAAAAACAATTTAGTAATTTTTCTAAAAATGGCAACATTAGTTCAAACTTAAAAATAATCGGCCATATTTGGCCAAGAAATTACCTAACAGAAGAATACATTTGTAGGAATATAACAATAAAGTTGGAAACGAACAACAAAGTAGAAACTTCAGCTCAAGTTTCACTCTGCTCACTTTTCTAGAGCCCTTATTTAAAAGAATAAAATGGTTTTCTAAGTGGTGAGAATTTAATTTTCTAACCTATCTCAACTAGACGTAAAGTACCTTTCAGAACCAGGATTTTGCAACATGAACCAAATGTAGTGAACACTTATTTTCAAAATTTGATAACATTTTTTAAAAAACGGAAAAAGAAAGCGACCCATCTCCTAAAAATGCTAAGTTTTTTTTTTTTTCTTTTCTACATCATAATCTGTTTGTGGAGAAAAACATTGTTCAATGATTTTCACAACAAAAAATATCACAAAGATTATTTTTAAAATGTTAAGTAGGGAAAATATTATTGAATGTTATTATATTTAAAATTTTCATATTCAATTTTTTTTAATGAAAAGATAGGGAAAGAAACATATACTATTTTCATTTTTATGCATATTTTATTCTAAAAAATTAAAAATCATCAACTTGAACTACTTTAACCATATATTAAAAATCATGTCCAGTTGTAAATAAAATATTTTCAAAAATTTTCAAACTAATTTGTGTTTTCAAAAAATTTTACTCAAAAAAATTTCATTGGAATCACTTGCACAATTAAAAGCTCATTTACCTGAATATTACTGTTAGCATATAATCGTTTAGCCAATAATGATCCAGCTTCAATTGCTACAGGAGTCAATTCGGGCTTTCCTTCTAAAATGTCACCAATGGCATATATATTAGGAATATTAGTTTGTTCATTTTCAACAGGAAGTTTTCCATTGCTACAAAAAAGAAAAAGTTATTTAATAACACAATTGTTCAGACAAACAGATTTATAAGAAGAATGTAGATTGATTGTTTGCAAAGAGTCTAATTTGCAAAAAGTATGGATAACTAGCACACAACTGATCCAATATATTATTGGAACCACAGAGAAGGCAGCAGAGTTGGAAAGATCGATTCTAAATAGATGTTTGACAAAATAAGCATAATTCAGATAGGTGAAAAGAAGCAACAAGTTGATCTCTGGAACATTTTGAAAACTCTATAGAATAGCAAACCAAGGTTTATGGATATTTCAGTAAGCTAGTTTTTGAGAAGATGTTATTTTTATAGTTTTATGCATGTATTGTTTTAATGATTTAAACAGGAATGCTCTATCAGGTAGTTGAAGGGTTGATGTTTTTTTTTTTTTTTTTGGCTGGTTCGTCCTGCAGCATAACCCACAGTGAGATGGAATACACTGGAAAATAATTTTTATCTTTCCCTAGTTTCAATTGATAGCTTAAATATTAGAATTCAAGGATTCTCTTGCAGGTGCTAAAGAATATTAAAAATATAGATATTGCAGCCATTGAATCATAGAAAAAAAAAACGTTGAATAAATCGTTTCTTAACTGATGAAGATGGCGAAATAATTTTTACGGCATTTCAAATTGCCTCTGCTCTCCATCAAGGGATGAAGCTAAATTAAAAACAGGGGCATTTGACCCCACCAGTGATAGCATTTTTTCGAACAGTCCAAGACCAGTTTTGGAAACTTCTGGTAAAAACCACCTATCCAGTCAAAAACACAACCCTGGTCTGTGAAGCAGTACTCAGTGGCTTATATCGAAAATTTTTATTGGCAGATTAAAGGTTTTATACAGCATTTAACTAAAAATAAATATCTACCATGTATTACATGGCCACAATTGGAATTTTTCTCAAAACTGAAGATTGGGCTCATAAAAGTCAAGATGTATGCAAGAAAACCAAATTCTTAAAAAATTTGTTAGTTTTTTGTAATTGCATTGTAGTTGGTTCATTAATCATCTTAATTATTAACCTTAAAAATTATAAAGTAAAAAATATGGTAATAAATACTGAAATTGATCTTTTGATAATTATTTCTCTGAAATATTTTTTTTATGGTTTAACTGGGTAAAAATTGTTAGCTGATACAATAAAGTTTTTTTTTTTTTTTCTGATATTTTGACTTGACACAATCATACAGATAGGCAAGGATAATTGATGATATAAAAAGAGAAATCATATTCAGGACTAAAGAGATTTTTTTTCTTTAGTCTTTCCTTCTTTCTTTTCTTTTCTTATTTCCTTTCAAGCCAATTTTTATGCATGGTAACAATATGAGCATGAAGGAGAGCTCCATTCTAGATTTTTAAGCCAAAAAACTGTATTTCACTGAGAATATCGCGCTTTCTTGCTTAAATACTTAATAAATCTACCTTTTTCATGTACAAAAACCTAAGATCTTGTGTGTCAGAGTGGGGGGGGGGGGGGATGAGACCCTAGCTATGGCAACCCTGCATTCAAGCAGTTACTACAGCACACTTATTATAAATGTATTTACCTTGAATTAACTTTAACACCAACTTTATCTAGTCCAATATTATCAGTACAAGCATTGCGTCCAATTGCAAATAATACCTGAAAAAAGCAGAAATAAAGTTACATGCAAAAAATAATGAATACCAACATTTACACAAAAAAAAAAAAAAAAACACTTTTAATCACATTTCAAAAAGAAATACTAAACAGTTGATTCTTTTTTATTTTCTTTTTGAATTAACCAGAATGTTTAGTTTGTTTATTTAGCTATCTAAACTTGTACTATGCAAACATTTAGTTCAAACTGATAAATGTATTCAATACACATGTGAGCTAAAAATATTGCAAATAACTCTTATTTTCAGCAAGAGTTTTTTTCAGCATTTTAAGAAATTAACAGCGTAAGAACAAATGATGGACCTGATTTCAAAAAATCTTTTTTTAAAAAACTTTTTGCAAATTCTATCATAAGTGATACATGACCATTTTTCTTTACAATGAAATTCAATAACACAAATGTGTCATGTGTGAACATACTGTGCAAAATGTTCAATTATATATACTTGGTGTTTGATTCTTTCGTTACACAACGCCATTTAAGCTGTAATGCAGTTTATCCCACATGTTTTGGAGTATCACAGTGTCAATGATGCATAATGCTGCAAAAGAGCATTTTTAAAATTTTGTAAAGTGTTTCGAGCAGCAAAAATACTTTAAGTTTTCATAGAATTAGATCAATATTACACCTACACATATGAATCAAATCACATTTAAGCATTCTACATCTCTTTTCTCAAAAGTCGACAAAATACAAGTTATGGGATATTGTAGTCAGGTGAAATTCACAACTTCTTATTGCATTACTTATTTTAAGTATACAATTGAAAAGTTATACTAATGAACCTAGTGTAGAAGTTAGGCTCTGTAAAAACTTCTTAAATATTTTTCATCATAATATAAAAGTTAACAATTGATACTTAGTCTAGTAAACGAAGGTCAAAATTAGGGTGAAAAAAACAAAAAAACATGCTGTTTAAAAATTGGCACACAGGTACAGGAAGGTCTTCTGATGAACATACTAAAAGTCCCCGGTGGTGAGAGGGGAGCTCGCAGCGCCACCTAGTGTTTTATGGGTGTTTTTTCAGTTTTCGTTTTACATCTCAAAAACTATTTGCTAGCGAGAAAAAATGTCAATGAATTAAAGAGCATAAAATTATCTTTACAAAGGATTTTTAGTTTTTATTATAGCTATAATAGGTGCCGAGACATAGAATTTCAAGATTTGCGAATTTTGAAAAACTGACCCCTTTTCTATTATTTTCTGTTTTGGAGCCTCCCCAAGGATTTATTTAACACGATTATTTTTTCTTTTCGCTGTTAAGTTGTGCGATCATCAGAGTGATTTGATTTCTTGAAATTGGAAGGCAGGTCGTTGAAGAAAAGGGCGAGAAATGAAGGAGGACAAAAATATGTGCAGGTTTTTCTTTTTTTTTCTCCCCCATCAGAGTCCAGCAAACGAAGGCTCAAAATGAGAGGAGGGGGGCATATAGTTTTGAAAGTTGGTCCCCACGTATGTTCAATAGGGGCTCCTAATGAACATACAAAAAGTTCCCGGTGGTAGAGAGGGGAGGGGGTGACCCGTGCAGCCATCTCGGAGTTAAGGGCTGTTTTCTTTTCTTTTTTTTTTTTTTCAGGTTTCATTTTATGTCTCAAAAGCTTTTTACTTTAGAGTGAAATAGTCAATTGTAAAATTAACTTTGAAAGTGCTTCTTTTATCTGATAGATGCGGAGAATATATTTTAAAGTTCGTGAATAAAAAAAAAATATTATCATTTCCCTCGCTTTTTTTTAATTCTTTGACTTCTATAAGAATGATTTGATGTGATTTTTTCTTTTTTTGGCTATAAAATCGTTGGAGTTATCTAATTTTCTGACAATAGAAAGCAGGAGGGAAAGAGATCTCCTCTGCACCTACGAAGCAGCGAAAAAAGAGAAATAATTGAAGGTGTTGTTTTTTTACTGTTATTTGTCTTTTGCTGACTAGTATGCAGATTTTCTTCACTGCTTGATTTGACTTCCGTCATTTAAATCATGTCAACAAATTAACTGCTGCATAGAACTTGGTTATAACAGCATTCAAGGGAACAGAATATTGACGAGTCAGTAGTCAAGTGACTTAACCAAGATACAAACAATAATAAAAGGAAATGGTAGACTTCATTGGTGAACTTTTCATTCGTTGTACGCTGCGCTGAACACTTTCCATTTCACTAAATCCTTCTCTTAATTTACATTTACTATACCAAAATTATTGTAAAATTTTAACTGCGGACCCGGGGGGGGGGATTATTAAGCTTCTCTCTGCCTTTCCCAGTATTTCTTTATGGTGAAATATGTGATTCCTGCCGCCTTCAATTTTTTTACTCATGAGAGTGACTACCCCCGAAGGAAGGATATTCCAATTATTTGTAAATCCCTGGGTCCCTAAGCGACTAAGAGTTTTGGGAATTGCAAAGACAATATAATAAGATGTTAGTTGTCGTCAAAATGACTTTTGAAAAAACTAAATCCCATCTCTTTAAATAATCATGTTTGCTTCTTAAAAACCTTAAATTTTCCTTGATCACCGTTTTCAATCCTCTTTCATTTGCCAAATGATTTAAGCTGTGAAGGCACCTATTTATGCTGCAAAGGTAATTGTATGCTCTTTAATTTAAAGCTTGACGATTTTAGTCTCGAAGTCAATAGCTTTTGAGAAATAAGATGCAAATTGAAAAAACAGTTCCTAATTCCAATATTGCGGTGGAGCTCGCCCCCCTCCCTCCCAATACCATCAAGGACTTATAGCACATTTATTAGCAGAATCTTTTGTATGTGCATACCACCTTTCAAAAACAAATGTTTTTTCTTTCTTATTTTGGGTCTTCGTTTGCTGGACTATGGTGGTAGAAAATAAAAGAATGAAAAGAACACCACCACACAAATATTTTTCTTCTTAATTTCTCGCCCCCTTCCTCCCCACCAGCCTTCTGCTTTCAACACATCAAAGCAATATTATCACCAGTACTACTGAACACCAAAAACAAGAAGGAGTCATATAAAATCTATCCCTGAGGTATTAAAAATATAGAAAAGTGGAACATGATCAGTTTCTGTAAGAAAAGCAGTCGAAAACTTTGTACAATTAATGAAGTTAAAAATGCAAGACAACGTGTCTACAAGTACAAATAAAAGGATTAAAAAGAGTTAGAAAGCTCTGGCAAATAGCTATTTCGGGGCTATTATAAATGAAGCCCCATCATCAGTGCAAAAAGATGATGGTTCACTGACACCAGTCAAGTGAACCAGGAATGCAAGAAACGTGAGGGTAAATAAACAGAACATGAAGAGTAGGTACGCAGAAACTATTACGTCATGGGTTAAACACGACAACTGCGCAACAAAGATTACGTCACAGACGAAAAAGTTTTTAAATAAAAGATTTCCAAATGTTAGGGAAAGGAGGGGTGCTAGACAGATCATTGACAACTAAATCAGAATTTTTCCAGATATAATAGGATTCCCAAAAATCTAAATCAAAAATCGAAGAACAACTATGGATAATTTTTGCAGAGGAAAAATCAAAAATATGGCCACATGACCAACAATGTTGGGCAATGGAAGAGCATTTGAAATCTTGTTTTTTAACACGGAATTTTAGAGCGCGTCGTGTCTGTCCTATATAAGTTAATTTACATTGGCATGAAATATTATAAATACCCCATCTATCAAGACCCTGAACTGGATGTTTGAGTTGCGAAAATTGTAATTTGTTTATTGGAGAAAAGGCGACAGAAAAATTGAACTTTTTTAAAATTCTGGCAATCTGAAAGCTGATTCTGGGAAAATAGGGTAAAACAACGGTGTTGGAATAGTTCTCACAATTAAGCGTTTGATTTCGACCAGTAGGATTGATTAATTTCTTATAAATGTTATCTATGACACTGACTGTTCAGTCAGTGTCATCAGTGTCTGACACTTGGGGTTCACAGTCAGTGTCATAGATAACATTTATAAGAAATTAATCAATCCTACTGGTCGAAATCAAACGCCTAATTGTGAGAACTATTCCAACACCGTTGTTTTACCCTATTTTCCCAGAATCAGCTTTCAGATTGCCAGAATTTTAAAAAAGTTCAATTTTTCTGTCGCCTTTTCTCCAGTAAACAAATTACAATTTTCGCAACTCAAACATCCAGTTCAGGGTCTTGATAGATGGGATATTTATAATATTTCATGCCAATGTAAATTAACTTATATAGGACAGACACGACGCGCTCTAAAATTCTGTGTTAAAGAACATGAAAATTGTGTTAAAAAACAAGATTTCAACGCTCTTCCATTGCCCAACATTGTTGGTCATGTGGCCACATTTTTGATTTTTCCTCTGCAAAAATTATGCATAGTTGTTCTTCGATTTTTGATTTAGATTTTTGGGAATCCTATTATATCTGGAAAAATTCTGATTTAGTTGTCAATGATCTGTCTAGCACCCCTCCTTTCCCTAACATTTGGAAATCTCTTATTTAAAAACTTTTTCGTCTGTGACATAATCTTTGTTGCACAGTTGTCGTGTTTAACCCATGACGTAATAGTTTCTGCGTACCTACTCTTCCTGTTCTGTTTATTTACCCTCATGCTTCTTGCATTCCTGGTTTACTTGACGGGTGTCAGTGAACCATCATCTTTTTGCACTGATGATGGGGCTTCATTTATAATAGCCCCGAAATAGCTATTTGCCAGAGTTTTCTAACTCTTTTTAATCCTTTTATTTGTACTTGTAGACAAGTTGTCTTGCATTTTTAACTTCATGATCAGTTTCATTCACGAACTTTAAAATGTAATCTCCGCACTTAGCACAGTTTAAATACGCACTTTCAAAGGTGCTTTTCCGTAACAGCTGACTACTTTCCTAGCAGATAAAAGCTTTTGAGGTATAAGATGAAACCTGAAACAAAAAACAAAGAAAAAAAAAACTGCGCTTAACTCCGAGATGGCAGCATGGGTCACTCCTCCCCTCTCTACCACCGGGGACTTTTTGTATGTTCATTAGAAGCCCTTTTTGAAGCCTTCGTTTGCTGGACTCTGATAGGGGAGAAAAAAAAGAAAAACCTGCACATATTTTTGTCCTCCTTCACTTCTCGCCCTTTTCTTCAACCACCTGCCTTCCAATTTCAAGAAATCAAATCACTCTGATGACCGGCACTACTTAACACCGAAAAGAAAAAATAATATTAAATAAATCCTTGGGTAGGCTCCAAAGACAGAAAATAATAGAAAAATGGTCAGTTTTTCAAAAATTCGCAAACTTTGAAATTTTATATCTCGGCACCTATTATAGCTATAATAAAAACTAAAAAACATTTTTAAAGATAATTTTATGCTCTTTAATTCATTGACATTTTTTCTCGCTAGTAAATAGTTTTTGAGATATAAAACGAAAACTGAAAAAACACCCATAAAACACCTGGCGGCGCTGCGAGCTACCTCCTCACCTCCGGGGGCATTTAGTATGTTCATCAGGAGACCTTCCTGTACCTGTGTGCCAATTTTTAAAACTGTATGTTTTTTTGTTTTTTCAAAACCTTTATTGACTAGACTAACTAGAGTTTTATCTGAATGACTCTTGCTTGAGTACTAACCAACTTTACAAAACATTAGTTTATTTGAGATCTCAAGCAAAATTCAATATTGAGACTTCTTTTTTTTGGTAATAATTAAGTTCAAAAGCGTATATGTTTAATTAATAGAAATTCAATACTAACTGTATCACATTCTTCAACAATCTCTTCACCTGATTGCATTTTGGCATATACTCTTAATTTATGCTCCCCTGATTCCAGTTTTTCAACCTGTGGAAATAAAATAAGTTGTTTATTTTTATATATATTGCGATAAAAATCAAGAAGCTAAATAAATAAATTCATATTAAAAATCATAACTAGGTACATTTTTGTTTAGATAAAAATGCAGCAGAAAAATATTGCTTTGGATTTAAACCAACTGGAGTTACAATAAGCTGTATTTCACAGCAGTACTATTTCTTGTGAAGCATTTAACATGATATATACAATGTTGCTATTAGTGTTAAAAATGCCTCAGTCCCCCCTTCTCCCGCACACAGGGGAGAGGAGGACAGAAACTGAGATTTAAATAAAAGTATTAAAATACACAAAATTTTTTAAAAAACAAAGGAAGCTGTAAAGTCAGCAATTAAGTTCAGTGTCATTAAAGGTTTGAATTAAAAAAGATAAATATGAACCTACTTCATTTTCATAAGATACACACTTATAGGGCTTATTCCAAAATATTTGGTTAAAATCCATTACTTTGAAGTTTTTTTTTAAGCATTTTAAATTTCAGTTATTATTTGCAAGATCAATTATTTTGTATTCACAGATTTTTATTTAATTTAAGACTTGGAAACTGGAATCTCAAGTTAATTTTTGAAACAAAGTTAACTTTTTGACCGCAAGTAAAAATTGGATAGCTTTGAAAAATAACACTTATTTATTTAAAATTACTGATATTAAAAAGAAAAATATTTCACGAATAGTAGAAAGGGGGGAGGAGAGCAAAAAAGAATCACTTCTGCAGAAGAGTAATGGCATGTCATATAAAGTTGAAATTACTTTCACCTCGAATGCTGAAAAATTTCTGTGAGAAGAAAACTGTAAGGCTTCTTCTATTAAATGTTTTGACCTCATAAAAGGCAATTTCAGATAAAACTTTAATGTTGATTTTCTAAATAAAATTAATTTTTATGTTAACTTTTCCTTATGTGTCAATAAATCCAACATTTTCAACTTTTAGAACATTTCAAAGCCATATTTAGTTAGATTAAACTAAGAAAATACAATAATGATTTTCTTGAGTATTAAAATTACTTTTTGAGGCACACATGGACGGATGAATTTAATTCCTTCTTTTGCCATGTAATCACCAATCCTTTCAGCCATGTCCTGATCAAATCCTCTCAACAGTATTGAGCGAACCATAATAGTAACATCTAAACCAAGTGCAGCCAAAAACCCAGCACACTCTAAGGCAACATAAGATGCTCCAACAACAATGGTTTTCCCAGGAGAGTTTTCCAAAGAAAACAGGTCATCACTGAAATGACAAGTTAGGCAAATTTAATAAAAGAAAATGTACTTATTTATGCTAAAAATGAAGCACAGTAAGATAATGTATGAAAAAAGGACTATTACCCTAGGGATAAATTTAAGGGTTGAAATAAGAATGATTGAGCTCTTAATTTTATTGCATACTAAAATAATATATCACAAAATATATACTGCAAAAATTACTATTTTTCAACGAAAAATGCTGATCTGACAATGAACACGATAGTTTAAAAATTCCTTAGTAAGAGAGAAACTTTTTTATGTTACCATAATTGTATTATGTTAAAAATTTTTACAGCTGAAATTTAAAATGCACAAGCCATCAATATCAAAAAAATTACCTGGTAATGCCATATTCCTTGGCTCCTTCAATATCAGGGTACCTTGGTCTCTCACCGGTAGCTATAATAAAATGTCTTGAGGACATGGGCGTTTCTTTGCCTTTTTTATCAACGGCCTAAAATTGAATTTAAGTCATTAAACCTATGAGAAAACACCTGAAATCAATTTTAATTACATTATAAACTCAAGTACAAAGACACATCAAATAAGAGAAATATCGCAGTCAAGAAAAATTATCCACAATAAATTTAACATAAATTACATTTTTAATCACCCGTAAGTAGATTCCGACCTGATTTTCGATCACATCCTAACGCATTTATGCACGTATAAACGTGTAGGAAAAGAAACAAAAAATCGATTTTAGTCATCCGCAAGTATTTTTTGAAATTTTGTAGGGACTTCTGTATGCTTGTGTGTTAGAAAAACATAGTATTATGCAAATTTGAGAATGAACTTTTGCTCTGGTCATCAAATGTTGATCAAACTCCAAAGAGAAAGGAGGGTGCACCTGAAGATTAAAAAAAGAGGGCACTGAGATCAAAGATTACCATAAATAGGACATGGTGCAGCACCACCCTCATAAAATGCCTGACGTAATTCCTACAATTTCAGTGTAGTGCTTTCTTACAAAAAAATGTCAAAACTCTAGATCTGGCAGAAGAACTTCTCTGATAATTATAAAATCTAAGATATGAAACCTTTCTAGATTTTTCATCATCAGATTTCCTTCTTGATTTTTTCCTTTTGATGGTCATTGCATTTCTGTGTTGACTCGTTTGCAATGCTAGTCACTAACTTTTGCAGCACACGTATTCAAATGTTTCACCTACATTCAATCTACAACAATTAGCACTAATTAATTTTAACCATACTACATAGATAATCACACTACATACAATATCCCAAAAGATACAGAAAGCATGAAAAATTGAATATGGAAGACTAACAGGGTAACTTGAACTAAACCAATCCTGAAATGCCCACAAGAAACTCTCTACTTGTACTTGCTAGAAGAAAAGATCAGCTAACCAACTTTTCAAATCTTTTCCAAAATATGCCATACGCTACTCTCTATACTTTTTCCTTGAATGCTTTCAAGTAGACAAAAGTGAAAGATCCCTTTTGGGCTTGTAATAAATGAGGAAGGGTTGATTAAAATTTTGATATTTACATTAAAGAACAAGACAAACTACATACTGGTGAGGAGGAAGAGAAATTCAAATATTTTCACTTAAATGAGACCTAGACTTCTGAGACTTTGACTCTGCTACATTACATTAATAATATCATTTCTCATTTATATTTAATTTCTTCCTTGATGACGACTCCCACAGGTAATAGAAAGTACTTCATTAATAGGAATAATCCCCCCAAACAAACATTTGTCATTAAAGAGTAATCAAGAAGTAATTAAGTTATTAAAAAGTGTTTTATTAAAAATGTAAAGTATTAAAAAAAAAAAAAAAAACATACAATCCTACCTTGATGTGATGATCATCAATGAATTGTCCATATGCATTAACATACTTCACTTGTTCTGTTCGAAGCTGAACTTTATAGTTCCAATTCAGTGATCCAATGTGGTTCTGAATATTTTCCCGCATTACAGCCCAGCTGTGTTCAACTATTAACATACATGGAAATAAAAAAGTAAATCATCATTAGTTAAATTAAATATGTGAAATCAAAATACTGTCGCCCTCGCTTAAATGAATACCATCGGTTCCAAGATATATTATTCGATTAAGCGGAGTGTTTGTTTAAACAGGGATCTTTAAGGTTGCGACTATGGCATGGGGAAATATTCCGTTCTGGGATGTTTTATTCGTATAAGCGGGGTATCCATTTTTCCGTTACCCAATTAAGGGGGCCCAACAGTATATTGAAAAAAGTGCGTTGTTAAATTTAATGTTTTTAAACTAAGAATATTAAGATATCTATTGCAGTATTATAATACAGTAACAAATGTAGCTAATTTCTAATTTATTCTCCGATTTAATATCGGATCACATTAGTTGGCTTTATTATGAACATCAACTTAATTATAGAGCTTGTTTTTTTTATTCGAAACAATGCTTCATATTTCTTATTTGCAATAAAGAAATTGGAAATGTTCTTTCCTGTTACTACCAGTACAAAACAAAAATAAATACTTTAATTAATGATATTAATTTAAGAATGAGACAGTAAGCTAAAACTGTTGTATAAGAATACTAAAATATATGAAATGTAGTATCATAATGCATCATTTATTACGCATTCAATGCTAAAACTTTAATATGCTCAGCAGCCGAAGCTTCGGCCAAACTCCACTTCGTACCATCTGTACTTACAGTATTAAAAAAACCACGAAAAAGTTTTATATAGCATATTGGGATTTAATAAAATAAAAAACTGACCAGCTCCAGAAATGTTCCATCCAAAATTTTTTGAGTCCTTTATTGCTTGACCTATTTAAGAAGAAATAATCTTTAAATTAGTTTTAAAAAACTAAAAAATATGCTTTTAGATGCACTTATAATGCATCAACATGTAATATAGTAACATAATTTATATAATATTTTTTAGCCTTTAGTATTAATAATAGTACTAAATAGATTACTTTTATATTTGCAAAGAACGTGAATTTTATCTTTTATTTAGATTTATATACAAACAACTGAAACACTTGAACGCATCAACGCATAATAATATTGTAAGGCTTTAGTTTCAACAATAGTATTAAATATATTATTATTTTTATATTTGTAAAGAACGTGAATTTTATCTTTTATTCAGAGTTACACACACAGACCCACAAGTGAAACTAATAAAAGCATATTAAAAAAAGAAATGAAACCAACGAATTAGAAGCCTTAACTCTCTACCAGATTAAACAATAGATTTTAAAAAAGAAATTTCACCTAATAGTGCAGCTTGATGCATCAATTTTTTTGGTATACAACCAACGTTTACACATGTACCACCAAGACCTATAAAAAGAAAAAGTTTGAATCAAAAACTTAAATTCGTAAAAATTAACACAAATTAAATTTGAGAACATTGCTTGCGTAACATACAACTTAAGCAAAAAGAAAATGCATATTTGCTGTACAAAAATCAGCATCTAAATGGCTCAATCTGTTAAAGAGAAAAAATAGAGCTTTTTTTGAGTCTAAATAGTATAAAATATTATGCTTTAGTCTGATAAATGTTTCGCAAAAGATGAAATGTTGATTCCAGTCTCTAATGTTGTTGAAAACTTAATTTGATTATTTAGTATTAGAACTTTTGTTGCAGAGTCCCATAAAAAATATTTGAAAAACTTTAAATCTTAAATTCTTTCATTAAAAAAATTTGATGAAATAGTAAACAATGTTAGGGCAAAAAGTTTCTTGTAAAATGATTCTGTTAGACAATATTCTGCAGATGATGTTTAGAAACCACTGCAATTTTTAAAAAAGTATGGTGAGAATTTCCTCAATCAGCAGGAAATGTTAAATTTTATTTGGGCAATTCAAAAATAATAAAACTAAGGGCCATGCTCCACATCGACGTAAAGCAGAAAAAATAGGCAGAAGCGTAAAATGGATTCAATGGTGTTCCTATGGAAAGTACCCGGATTTTCGGTTTCTGCCTTCAGTTTCGGTCGCGTTTTACGCTGATGTGGAGCATGGCCCTAAATGAACAAATAAAATCAGTCTCTTAAACTTTCAAAGCAAGTAGTATTCTTTTAGCCTTGTTCCATTTCTCCTCTTCATATTGTTGTAAGGATATTTCAAATCAACACAACTAGTAATGGTTCTAAACATCTTTAAAACGTTTCAGAGTATATTTGTTTAAAAATTCAAAACTTACCCCATGTTGTTCCAATGGGTGTGGGAGTAACAAAATCAAGAACAGCTACTTTCTTTCCTAATCTTGCAGCTTCCTTAAAAAAATATCATAAATTTATAAACTATATAAAAACACAAAATATATAATATCTACTTGTATTAA